>QAXK01002389.1:0-14870 GCA_004335735.1 Chlorella sp. KRBP | reverse complement strand
CTAGCCGCAACCCTAGGCTCACGTGTGCCGAAGTGCAGCTGCGGCCGCTCATGTACTGGCGCCAGCAGCAAGCAGCAGCTCGCTGGCCTTGTCTTAGGCTGGAGGTGACGAGGAAACGGGCGCACAGTGCGCAGTCAGAGGTGACGTGTGCACGTGGCTTGCACCATGCTTCCAGCCGCCATGTCAAGGCACCACATAAGAGATCGAAAGATGATCAGGCAGGCACCAGCCAAGGCCAGAGCACGCTAGGCTTGGGCGCAGGCACCCAGACGCCGTCCAGATAGGAGAAGCGAGGAAAGAACAGGTGCTGCTGAACAGCACGTGGCGCAGAGGGAACTGCAGTTGGAGTCATCATCGTGGGCAGGGGATAGCATTGCACGGCAGCAAAGGACACAGCAGCTCATGCAGGAACGGAAGCAGAGGACAAAGCATGCAGAGGGCATAAGAATCTGGGCACACTGCCAAGCGCAGAACAGGGACTCAGCAGGATCGAGAACATGGACTTGCCGCAGCAACGGCACAGCGGACAAAACATGAACAACAGAGGAAGGGTGGGCAGCGCATGCATCACTGCTCCTGACGCACAGCCGACCGTCCCAGGTGCAGAGGCAGCGTAAGGCAGGCACCAGTCGCCAGGTGGGGCCTGGCGTGGGGCAGCCGTCAATGCAGCCAGGCACACGTAGCTAGCAGCAGTGCCGAGGTGCGCAGTGTGCAAACCGGGCGCCATGAGGGATGTCGGGGCCCCAAAGCAGGCAAGGGCATGCGAGCCACTCCGAGGTCATGCCATGTGCCCGTGCACGGATGCAGGCAGGGAGGCTCTCGTGCGCGAGAGGCAGAGCCCTGCCTATCCCTGGGCGAGGTGGGGCACGGGCCCACACCCTCCTTGCCACAGGCAGGTGCAGCTACACCCAGCGCTGGGACCCCCGCTGACACCTGACCAGCCGCCGCCGCTAGTCACATGGTGGGCTTGGATGCGCCCTCCACCTCCGTCCTCGCACGCTTGCCCTCTTACTCCTCCCCCTCCTCACCACCCTCGCTGATGAGCTCCTGCAGTGTGGCCCTGAACTCATCCACCGTGGCAAACACGGACTCCTGCAGGGACAGCTGACGGGCAGCCGCACCCGCACGCCCAGCCACCGTCACGGCCACTGGGCGCATCACCACCTCGTCACGCCCGCAGATCTGAGCCACCTCCTGGAAGGCACCGTCCGCACGGCCCCTGCAGCACACAAGGCATGGGGCACAGCACAGGCGTGACGATGCGAGCGCACACGATCCTTCCACCCATGCTCCTCTCACTTGACATGTGATGGTGAATCACTACAGCAAGACCCTTGGCACTCACGAGGTGTGGTGGACCCTGCCGATGCGCAGTGACGGCACCAGGTGCAGCGGAAATCTCTCGAGGAGTGGGTACTGGGCGAGCATGGCTGAGTCCTCCAACAGCTTGCCGGCAAAAATCAGGCACTGCTGGTGGGGGGGCATGCCTGGGCGGCAAAAGCAGCAAGAGGCACTTGGCAGCGTGACGTGCTTGCGTCCCAGAGGGCATGCAGCGGCGCCAGTCCACCTTTCGCTCACGCACCATTCTTCCGTTGGATGAGGATCTTGAGCTCCCCCACCAGCATGCTGCGGTAAACGTCAAACTCCAACGTCGTCCCTGTCAGGGTCTTGACGAAGATTTGGTAGGGCGTTTCGCTGGCGCCGCGGAGGTTGGCCTTGAGCTGGACGCGCTGAACGGGGAGCCCGCTTTGGACCTGGAGGGCCTGGAACAAACACACCTCTTCCAGCGTGCGGAGCGGGGTTAGCCACACCCTGCGCGGCATGGCGACAGTGTCGAGTCTGTGCGCGCCTTGCACACGCGCCTGGCCTGCCCCAGCCAGTGGCACACAAGGATCAGCAGCGAGGCGCCAGCACAGGCCAGTGCACCACCCAGCACCAAGGCACGAACGGCTTAGCATTTACATCGCGAGGTGGCACTTGACGCGCCTCGACAGCGTGCGCAGGCCACTCACCCTGCCCTCTTGGAGGACTGGACCATCCTGATGCTGCCGTCCTCTCCCAGCAGCGCATGCAGAGAGCTGCGCTCCTTGACCTGCCCGTCCACGATGGCGCTCTCCTTGCCGGCAAGGAACGACATCGTCTGCTCCGCGCAAGAAGCCGGTCCACGCGACGCCCTCCAGGCCCGCGGCGCGCGCCAGTCGGGACTGCACATCGTCCCACTGCAGCACGCGCTGCTCCGGCGAGCTCAGGGGCAGCTCCAGGTCCTGGGGGGGCAGGGCGACGACGTCTCGCCTTCCTTGAGCAGCGTGACGGAGGCATGGAGCTTGGTTGCCTGCGGCACCGGCTGCACTATCACTGTGATGGCCATAGCGAGGAGTGTGGTTCTGCGGTCCTGGATCCCAGGTGCTCACCCCACGCTTCGGCCATGCTGCCCGCCGAATGGTGGCCTGGAGCCACGGGCAGCAAGACCAGGGACGCTGATACGCCTGAGATGGCTGTACGATGTATTCAAGGCTGGCCGACTGCAGCTGGCAGGCAGCGGCGAGCTCGTGCGTTCAGATTCAGGTGCAGGCGGGACGGCGACGCGGCGATCCTGGCTTGCTCGTTCCAGGTGCTTGCCAAGCACAGCAGCATTAATGGACCAGCGTGACACAGGGTGGTGGCGGCACAGGTGCGCTTGCCCGCGGCTCGCTCGTTGCCATAGACCCACATCCCTCTCGACCCACTTGCTCTCCTTGACGTTGCACGTGCGCAGGGGATTATCCAAGCATCAGTAGAAAGGACCTGGTCATCGTGACTCTGTGTCCAGGCGTCAGTCCAAATATACGGCGGGGCAAGGTTTGGCCCATAGCCCTCACACCACAAGTTGCAACATGCTCGGCGCACGCCCACGGCAACAAGCGCCTGAGGCATGATGACAAAGGAAAGCGTCATTCTACAACCGCCTCTGGCTCTGTCACCGTCACCAAAGCAGTGTCGTCCGCGTTGCACCCCTACCACCACTACCTCGAACCACAAAAACGCCCGGTGTGAGGGCTCAAGAAAACACTTCCACAGTCCTACGTCCCAAAACCGCAGAGGCGGTCATTGTGATGTTCAGCAGCGTGTGCACAACCTAAAATCCCGTCAAAATCGTCAAGGCGCCCACGTGACGTTGAGCCAGGGCCGGCCCACAGCGAGCTGCTCCGCGCTGCCCTGCCTCACGCGCGGGCATCCCGTGAGCACCAGGTGCTCCAGGTGAGGGGTGCTGCTGGCGCGCACGGCGTTGGCCAGCCCCGCGCACGTGAGGCCCCCCGCACTCGTCACCCGGAGCGACCTCAGCCTGCCTGACCCCGCCGACAGCACCACGCCCAACACGCCCTCGTCCACCAGCCGGCCACACGCCTGCAGCGCCGCCACGTCCACAGCGTGTGGTGCGCCCTCGTGCTGCCCCGCGTGCGGCGCAAACACCTCCCCACCTGGTGCGGGAGTGCCGCTGCTGCTGCGTGTGGCGCGCAGCTGCCTAGTGCCGCTGCTGCCGTTGCTGGCGGCAAGCCCCTTGTTGTTGGCCGACACTGCTGCAGTCGCTGTGGGTCCGCTGCTCGCCGCCGCCACCGCCGCCGCAGCCAGCGCGCTCATGATGCTGCCCCTGCCCCTTGCGCCTGCACCTCCCCTGAGTGATGCGTTGGAGGGTGACAGCACCAGCTCCGCCCCCTCCCTGTCTTCCTCATCCTCGTCCACCTCGGCCAGCAGTGAGGGCGACGGGTGGAGCTGGGCAGCAAAGTGCTGGTGGGGCGACAACCTGGGCAGCAGCAGCCCACGCACGCCCGCGGGCCCGCTGGTGGCGGCTGCAGCCACGAATGAGATGGGTGCTGCCCCGCCCCCACTGCTGGGGTGGGTGCTGCCCGCCATGCTGTTGGGCCCTCCCTGTGCGGGTGCTGCTCCCGGGGAGGAGGAGGAGAGGGAGGATGGGGGCGCGGGGGAGGGTGCCAGGTCACGCAGCGTGAGGGACTGCAGGTTGGCGCACAGGGGGGTGGCCAGCACCGTGGCCAAGGCTGAACGCAACGCCTTGGACTGCTGGTGGTGGCTGTTGGCAACGCCGTGGCCGTGCGGGTGGTGGCTGTGGTGGTGGTGGTAGTGGTGGCTCACGGGTGCTGGCGTCTCACCCTGTAGCACCAGGGCCAGGTGCTGCAGGCGGCACGCCACCGTTGCTGCAGCTGCAGGTGGATGTGCGGCTGCACCCGCGGAGGGCCACACCTGTTGGTGGCCCTCCATAACGTCCCCCGCTGACACGTGTGAGGCCGCTGCACCCTCGCTCAGTGATGCTGTGCCCGCCTCGTCAGCGTGGCCAGAGCGGCTGCTCCTCCGGGCTGAGGAGGTGCGCTGTGCGTGGTGGGGGTGAGGGTGAGGGTGGGTGTGCGTGCTGGCACCCGCGCCTGCGGTGATGACGGGGCGGCTGCCAGGCCTGACGGCTCCACCTGCTCCACCCCCACCCTGCGTGGCTGCCTCTCCCTCGCCCTGTCCCGGCAGCAGCAGCGCCTGCAGCAGCGCGGGTGCGCCCGTCACCGCCGTGACGGTGAGCGAGGTGAGGCAGGGTGCGCCCATGAGCACCTGGGGCAGGGCCGTGCAGGCGGGCCAGGCCAGGCGCTCCAGGCGGGGGAGGGGGGCCGCGGGGCAGGGAGGGCTGGCAGGCAGGCGCACGGCCGCAATGGCGCATGACGTGAGGTTGGGGAAGAGCGCCCCCAGCTCCCCCCTGTAGGTGTAGACGCCCGTGAGCACCAGGCTCGTGACGCTGGGCACCTCAAGGCCGACAAACAGGGAGAACAGGGACTGAGGCGCGCGCCCTGGAGGCGCGGGGGCCTGGTCATGTGCTGGCAGTGGCGCGACAGCTGGTGTTGGTGCGGCAGGCTGCGGCGGCGGCGGCACGCCGTTGCCTGCAGGCGGCGGGGGCACAGCGCCCCCTGCGCCTTGCCCCCACACGTGGTGCGCTGCGCCGGCCACAGCGGCAGCGAGCACCACGCCGTCCGCAGGTGGCTGCTGCAGCTGCTGCTGCTGCTGGGCTGCTTGGTCCGCCGCTGCTGGCACGGCGGCAAGTGCTCCCTGCGCTGGTGCTGCCGCCCTCCCCGCCCACGCCTCCACCTCCTCCACCACCTGGGTGACGCTGTCCAGCTGCAGCGAGGTGATGGCGGCCAGGCGCCTGAGTGCCAGTGCGCCCGACACGCACAGGGACAGCCTGCACCTGAGCTCGTGCAGGTGTGGCACGTGGTCTGCCAGGTGCTGCAGCGTGGCGCCACCCTCGCTGAACGTGGGCAGCTGCAGCATACGCAGGTGGGGCACGTGCCTGCAAGCGAGCACCACACGACACGGCAGCAGTGCGTTTACTTGTTGCGCTCATCCCTGGGCACGCTTGTGGCGCCCTGCTCCTCAGCCCACCATGACCACTCACTCGAGGTGCCTGGCGTGGAAGGGTGCACTGACGCGCAGCTCCGTGAGGGCAGTGAGGGCGCCCAGGCACCGCCACGCCGCGTCCGTGTCGGGCAGCAGCAGGCCTGACAGCCACAGGGACCGCAGGCCTTGCACCTGCGCGCACACAGGCCATGGTTCGGGGAGGTTGGACCAGCGCAACCATGCGCAGCACGCATGGGCATGTGTGTCGGCAGCGCCATGAAGCTTGCCGTGCACGTGAACGACGGCGCGAGGGGATGCAGGGTCAAGCACCACCCCATGCCGTGCCCATGACGCTCACCTGTCTTGCCAGGGTGGTGAGCTGTGACTGGTTGAGCATGCACGAGAGCAGGTTGGTGTGCAAGGACAGGCGCAGCGAGGTGAGCGCCCTCAGCTGGAACACGGCGTCAAGCAGCGTGCTGTCCTGCGTGCACGCAGCCACACGCAAGCATACGCGCACGACGTGGTGAGAACGTGCTTGTCCAGCTCCCCACTATGGCACTGGACCTGCAACGTCCCTCTTCCTCCCTCTTTGCAACTGACCTGGATGGCGCAGGAAAAGTGCGTGAGCTGTCCTGCCAGTGCGGGCAGGGCCGGGGCTGCACTGAGTGCCAGCAGGGGGACGCTCAAGCGCCTGAGGGAGGGGCACTGCGCCCCCAGCAGCTGCAGCGCCCTGCCACTGATAAAGGCGCCACGCTCGCGCGGGAGGAGCTCCCCACCCCATACACCCGACACCTTGCTGGCGCTGGCACCGCTGCTGCTGCTGCTGCTGCTGCTGCTGCTGTGGCTGCTGCAGAGCGGCGGTGGGGTGGTGCTAGCCGGAGGCACGGCCATGGGGCTGCTGCGTGCTGCAGGCGCCTTGCCGCCCTCCCCCTCCCCCTCATCATCACTGTCCATGTCCAGGGGCCCCGCCACCTCATCATCCTCACTGCCCGCTTCACTACTGTCCACGGGAGGGGACGGCACCTCCACCTCATCACCGCCCTCGACCTCCGCCACAGCTGCCGCCCCAGCACACGTAGCGCCATCACTGGCCTGCGTGGCTTGGTCCGGGACCCACCAAGCAGCACCGCCCCGGGTGCTCTTGTGCAGGTGGCTCTGTGGGCGCGCTGGCCCGCCCGACGCTGCTGCCACGCGGGTGCTGCCACCAGCACCGCCCATAAAGGTGGAGGCGTCCAGGCTGCGGCGGCCGGTGCGCGGTGCTGCTGCTGCTGCTGTAGCCTTGCCGTGGCCCAAGGCGATGGCTGCGCTGCATGAGGGCATGAGGGAGAAGGAGGTGGCTGACAGCGGCCCACCCAGCAGGGTGCCCACACTGCGTGCGCCAAAGGGCACAGTGCTCCCTCCCAGGTGGTCAGCCAGGCTGGACAGGTGGCCAGGTGAGGCTGGGGGAGGCAGGTGGATGCTGGTGAGGGCCAGGCTCTCAAGCGACTGGGCGGCGTGACCGGTCGACAGGTAACAGCCCAGCCATGCGTTGAGGGGCGCGCACGGCTCCTCCAGCGTCCTCAGCTGTCGCCTGTCCCACGTGACTGGCAGCACCAGCTCCAGGCGCGTGATGGAGTCAAAGCGTGAGGCAGGCAAGGCTGCCAGCGTCTGCTTGAGCGCGGCGGGGGCCTGTGCTGCCGCCTGGCTGCCCACGGCGTGGAGGGGCAGGGGAGGCAGGGCCAGGGCCATGGACTTGAACGTGGGCTGGGCCAGGGCCAGCAGCTTGTCGCACACGGCCGTGGCAGCGTGCCGGTGCATGGGGTCCATCATCATGAGGATGCTGCGCAGCACGTCGTCAGGCAGCGCCTCCACCAGCGACGAAGGGAGCGGGGTGCCAGCGTCAGCGGGCGCTGCAGAGCCTGCTGTGGGGGCCGCTGCTGCGGCGCCGTCGCTGCTGCTGTTGCTGCTGCTGCTGCTGCTCCTCAGTGCCGTGCCGTTGCTGGTGCCTGGACCTGCCAGGAGGATGATGCCGAGGGCATCTGGCCCGTCCCTGTCGTGATCGTCGGGCTGCAGGGCACCGGCCTGCTGGTGGCTGGACACTGCCAGGTGTGGCAGGTCCCCCGCGCCGCACGCCAGCGACGTGGCGCGGCTGCCGCCCATTGGCAACGGCTCGTCCTGCCCCGCATGGTGCACCTCCACACCAAAGTCCTGGGGGTGGCGGAACAGGTGAAGCGTGGGTTGGCTGCCAAAGGTGCGCGCCAGCGAGCGGCGGGGCAGCGACGGGACGCCTGCTGGCCCCTCGGCTGCCACATCGCCCACAACCGGCGGCGCCTGCTGCTGGCGCTGGCTCAGCAGCAGGAGCAGGTTGCCCGCAGAGCCATGCACACGGCCTCCCCTTCCTGCTGCTCCTGAAGCTGCGCTTGCTGGCTCGGGCAGCAGGGCGAGCGTGGGCATCCCGGCGGCCCTGCGCAGATCGCAGCGGGCACGCAGATGACGACGCTGAGCGATTGCGGTGTGCTCGAGGCGCGCTGGCAGCCGGGTTTCGCCGTGCGCACCTGGAGTCTGATGTGGCGCGCTCAAGCTCCTCACGGGCACTGCCCTCGCTGCCGCGCGACCTGAAGTGTGAGCTGCAGCCGTGTGTACGCCAGCTTCCGCGGCGCCTCCATCGCTGTCTGCTGCTTGCTGGGTCGATCTGCCGCGTGCTTCTGCAGGGCCGCACCAAAGCGCGTGGGACTGCCCCTCTGCCTGATGCGCTGATGCTAAAATGCGTGTGCTCTGACGCGCTGCGTCGCTCGGCACGCTCTGCGCTTTCTGTGGCACGCGAGGAGGAGAAGGTCGCGCATGGCGAGATTTGCCCGCATCAGAAGGAAGCAAGGAACAGGAGCAGGAACAGGAGCCTCCTAGTAAGGCGCAAAGCCCCGGCCTCTCCCCCGGCCAGGCGCGCCGCCTCGTGGCGCGTACCTGCACGTGCACAACGTCCCAACCGCAGGCGCTCACGGTCAGCGCACGATAGCAGCGTGGCAGGACATGGAGAGCCAGGTAGTGACTGGTGTGGCCTGCTACGAGCTGTCAAAGCGAAGGTCCTTCTCTCCTGCTGCCACCTTGGTCCGCACACTCACCCTCCGCGTCCTCGTCCCCCGTACGGCATCATGGGCATCATGGGCATGAAGGGCATGGCCCCAAACGGCATGCCGTACGCGCCGTGGCCACCTCTACCGCGCCCACCCCTGCCTCTCCCGCGCACTTTGAGGCCCGGCACGTTAGTGCGTTTCTGGACCACCTGCAGCGTTGGGGCAAGACGTCAGCTTAGCTTCAGCCCAACCCCAGTCCCACAGCGCAACCGTGTGTCCGCTCGCTGTGCTGTTGCTGACGCGCACTGCTGCCCGTCCCCAACAAGCGCCTCATCACCTTGATGTTCCTGCCCCTGAGCTCCGTGTTGTCCAGCAGCAGCGCGTTGTTCACGGCGTCCACCTCAAGGAACTCAACGTACGCGTAACCCTGCATGCGGGTGTGGCACAGGTGCAGTGGACGCAGGGTCAGTGCATGCATGCGACACCACCACCAAACCCATGCGTGTGCCATCCTGCGTGCACTGGAGCCCGCCGTGCTGGAGGCTGGCAGCAAGGCGCGCGCCCTCACCTTTGGGTTGCCAACCTTGTCGGTGAGAATGGTGACACGGTTCACTGTGCCGCACGCCTGCGCAAGAGAGCACGCAAAGCACGGCACCTGTATGTGAGCACCCTTGTATGCGGGACACCGGGGCCCGGTGCACTGCCTTCACAGGCTCCCAGGTGCTGCTCACGTTGAAGTGTTGCTGCAGCTCCTCTGGTGTGACGCTGTAGTCGACGTTGCCCACGTACACCGACCTCGAGTCTACCTCCTCCTTGTTGGCTGCCTCACCACCACCTGCCGTCATGCTGACGTCGCCTGATGCCCCCGCACCCTGCACACAGGCCAAGGGCGGCGCACGCGTCAGCCATCCATGGTAGACGCGCTATCAAGCCGCCCCACGCGCCCGAAGCGTGCAGTCACCTGCAGTGTCCGCAGCCTTGCCGCCTCATCCTCCATCTCCTTGAGCTTGCGCTTCATGGCTTCCAGGTCCTACGCAGAGCGTGCAGGCACCCAGCGCGCATGAGCGCGTCCGTCCCGCGCAGCGATGGCACATGGCGCCCAGCCACATGGCTGCTGCTGCTGCTGCACGCTGCTGCTGCTTGCCAAGGTTTTTGGGCTGCGAGCACGCGATGCCGGTGCTCCTGCGCGCGCACCTCGTCCGCGCCTCCTTGTTCAGCGCCAGCAGCGCCTGCAGCAGCATCGTCAACTGCCACCTCCTCCTCCTCCGCGTACTCCTCCTCGAACATCTCCTCCTCGCCAGCGGCAGCGGCCATCGCGTCCGGGGGTAGTCGCACTTGCCGTGCTCGCTACCAAGGGGATGTGCTTGTCAACTGCACTTCAGGCTTATGGCGTCGCGCTGCAACGCTGTTCCCAGCGGCTCCCCACACGCGTAAATCCACATGCTACGCCACGACTCTGCATCCCGGTGATGCGGCTGCTGCAGGCCGCAAAACCTGTCACATAATGCTGCACACGTGGTGCAGGGCCTGCCACCGGCGAGTGGTGGCGGCCTTGCGTCCCCTGCCGCCGTGCCGGGCGCACCTCACCAGCGCAGCATCCGCACACCCATCCAGCACTCTAGAGGGGGCAGACGGGGAGGAGGAGGAGCAGGATGGGAAGCGGGGCGCTGCTGGACCAGGTAGCACCGATCCAGCGCGCCTCGTGAGGCAGCAGCGTCTGCTCACCGACCTGCGGCATCCCGCCCTCTGGCACCCCCAGGCCCGAGCCCTCAAGCGCAGGATCGTGGCTCACGTTGGGCCCACCAACTCTGGCAAGACACACGAGGCGCTGCAGGCGCTCATGACAGCGCCCACAGGGCTCTACTGCGGGCCCCTGCGCCTGCTGGCCTGCGAGGTGTGCGATGGTCAGCACCACAGCGGACAGCAGGCAGGCAGAATTGGCACGGGTGCTTGTGGGGCACAGTGTGATGGCGCGACATCCCCTTGATCGGCTGCAGGTGGCGGACAGGCTGTGCGCGGCGCACGTGCCATGCGACCTGCTGACGGGCCAGGAGGAGCGGCGTGTGCCGCACGCGCGTCACGTGGCGTGCACCGTGGAGATGGCCATGTCAGCGGGCGTGGTGACGAGCGCCTCACCAGCTGGGTCACAAGTGTTCGACGTGCGTGATGCCGGGACGAGCTGGCCGTGCGCAGCAGCACCAGCTGGCGTGAGAGCGGGCAGGGTGGGCCTTGACGTTGCCGCTTGCACTTTACCAAAGCATGTGCAGGTGGCGGTGATTGATGAGATCCAGATGATTGGCTGTCGGGGCCGCGGCTGGGCCTGGACCACGGCCCTGCTGGGACTGAGGGCGCTCACCATCCACGTGTGCGGCTCGCCTGGCGTGCTGCCCGTGCTCACGCAGCTGGCCCAGGACTGCGGCGACGAGCTGCAGGTGAAGGGAGGGAGGTGGGGTGGGGCGGGGCGGGACTGCAGCTGGCACATGCAGCACTCACTGTGCGAGGAGTGTGTGGGCACCTGGTGTGCAGGTGCAGCAGTATGAGCGTCTGAGCCCCCTGGTGGTGGAGGGCACGGCACTGGGCTCTTTGAGCGCCCTTCAGCCGGGGGACGCGCTCGTGTGCTTCAGCAGGAGGGGCGTGCACCGCCTGCAGCAGCAGGTGGCGCGCCTGATGCCCCAGGCCACGTGCGCCATGGTCTACGGCGCGCTCCCACCAGACTCAAGGCGTGCTCAGGCACTGACCTTCAACGCGGCACGCGCAGAGTGAGGCCGCAGGTGCTGCTGCTGCTGGCCTGCTTCGCTGCACTGGCAGCGTGACCGCGTGGTGGGCACCTCAAACCAGTGTCGTGTTGCTGCCCCTGCTCACAGGTGCGACGTGCTGGTGGCCAGCGACGCCATCGGTATGGGCCTCAACCTGTCCATCTCACGGGTCATCTTCACCAGCATGCACAAGTTTGACGGTGCGTGCAACTGGTCAGAGTGGCACCCTCTGCGCACACCACCTGTGCTGCCTGTGCTGTGAGCTCCTAACCCTGTGGTGCAACCCTACCTCACGTGGCAGGTCGAGCCGTGCGACCGTTGGGCATGTCAGAGGTGCAGCAGATAGCAGGACGGGCAGGGCGGTACAAGCCCCTGCCTGAGACACACCCAGGCGCCAGCCACGCTGCACGCTCATCAGAGCAGCAGGGTGCAGACACGCCCGTGCAGCCCGACCAGCACCACCAGCCCTCCAGCACCCACGGGCGTGCCCACAGACGAAGGAGGAGTGGCGACAGCACGGCGGCAGCAGCGACAGCAAGCGCCGTGGTTGCCGGGCGCGTGGGCCGGGTGACATGCCTCAATGACTCTGACCTGCCCGCCCTGCACGCCGCTATGGCTGAGCCGCCACAGACCATCCAGCACGCGTGCATCATGCCCAGGTATGATGCAGCCCATTAATGGAGGCATAGGTGCAGCACCCGCCCAACCTTGCGCCGTGGTGTTGCTCACGTCAACGCCCCCGCGCCCATGCCCACACGTAGACTCCAGGACTTTGTGGCATACCATGAGCTCCTCCTCTGCCTCCAGAGACAAGAGCAACAGCAGCAGCACACGCCTGGTCGCAAGCATCAGCATGCAGTGACGCTTGCCCACGCGCTGCGCTCGTTCGTGGACGAGGCAAGTCTCACACGGCACTACCACCTGGCTGACATCGCACCCATGGTGCGCCTGTCGTCAGGGTGGGGAGCCTGCCTGCAGACCTGGCTGCCTGGTGGGCATCTGCACCCGCCCTCAGTGCCTGTGATGCTGCATGCTGTGCCCGTGCTGCCGTGCGTAGCTGGCCGTGGCTGAGCTCCTGGAGGGCGCAGTGGGCCACCAGCTCAGCACAACCGACCTGCTCACCTTTTGCTGCTCGCCAACGGACGTCACACAGCCCGCGCTCGGCAAGTGGGGTCGTTGTGCTGCGGACGCAAGCTCAGCACGTAGGGATGGCCGGTTGTCCTTGCCATGCGCACTTTTACAGACCCTGCATTCGCTGTCCGTGCTCGTATGTCGCAGCTGCTGCGCTGCTGCGCTTCATGGCCCTGTACGTGGAGGACGCCTTGGTGCCTGTGGAGGCCGCACTCATCCTGAGCCCTGTCATGCAGGGAGCGGCAGCGGAGGCGGCGGAGGCACACAGCTCCATGGTGGCGCAGCAGCAACAGCAGCACCACCACCACCCGTGGGACCCTGGGCTCAACCAACACGACCTGCCCACTTGGTCCACAGTGTCCACCATCCTGCATAGCGAGGTGAGGACCATGGTGTGAGCACGCTGCATGTGCGCGTCGTGTGCTGCAGTGAAGTCTGTGCGGCATCCTCAGCAGGTGTTCGTGCACGCGTTGCTGCTGCTGCGAACAACCCGTAGGAGGCCCTCAAGAAGCTGGAGGAGGCGCACGCGGTGCTGGACCTCTACGTGTGGCTGGGCAGGCGCCTGCCCACGGCCTTCACCGACGTGGCCGAGGCACGTGAGGCCTGCCGGACGCTGGGCAAGGCCATCACCGTGTGCCTGGACGTGCTCAGCACGCGCCACCACCGCCAGCACCACCGCCACGCTCCACACGCCAAAGGGCAGCGGAGCACTTCACGGCACTGACACTGACCGGCATGTTGGCATGGTGAGGGTGCAATCGCGTTGCGCGAAAGGCGTGTGTAACTGCTTGTGGAGCCCGGACCTGGACCGCACAAAACTCTTGCATACAGGAGGGCCGAGTTCATGGCATGAAAACATCGACATCATTTTTTACGTGTGAGAGACGTCGTCACTTCTTTGCGCCCCATCCCCATCCGCCCAGCCCCAGTGAGGACAGCACGCTCTTCTTGACCTCCTTCTTGAGCCTGTGCTCCAGGGAGGGGTAGGCCAGGGCGTGGGAGGCCGCAGTGTCCAACATGATGGGACGGCACGGGATGGGCTGCGCGCACACAATCAGCGCAGCGCGTTGTGGCTGCGGCGTGAAGGCCGAAACGGCATCATCCGCTCGCACCAAACCCCACGCCGCCCCCTCACCTGCATGGAGAAGGGCAATTGGTGCACCCGGGGCGGCTTGCCCGCCAGTGCAAAGGACTCCCAGCTGTCCAGCGCGTCCGCCAGCCACCTGCTGCCAGCCGCACCTCCCGCCCCCGCCGACGCGCTGCCCGCCGAGGCGGACGGTCCGTCTGACAGGCCCAGGCTGCCCACGCCCGCCTCCGCCGCCTCCCGCTGCTGTGCCACCTGCGCCGTATACTCGGCCTGAGCAACCAGCCTGCAGGCGGTGACCACGGCGTGGGGAGCAGCAGCAAAACACCTCGTCAAGTACCAAGTACCACAGTGCTCGACCCAGCCCTGCCCACACATCCCACACACTGCTTGCCCCGCTCCCAGCGCCCCCACCTCACTCACTGGAAGGTGGAGCACGCCTTGCTCAGTGCCGCCATGCGTTGGGGGAAGCCCTGGTTAGCCAGGGAGGAGAGCGCCTCCTGCTTGGCCGCCTCCGCCCTCTCCCCCGCACGCTGAAACATGGCGTACGCCTCAAGGCACCGCGTGGCGCTGGCGTCAGCGGCCGAGGAGGAGGAGGAGGGGGAGAGGGCCGCCAGGAGCAGCTGGTGAGCGGTGTAGAGGGCACGCGACGCGCGCGCACACGCAACCTGGGAGGGGGCACACACCGGTCACATACGTGAATGCACGCTTGCTGCAGAACGCTACCTGCAGGAGTTTCACGACCGCGTGCCCCTTTCACGCCCCGCATGCCCCGAGCGCACCTTGGCCGTTGTCTGGTCGTAGAGCTGTTCCCCCGCGCGCCCTCCTGCCCTGGCCCCTGCATCCCCCAGCTCCACCAGCGAGCGGATGAGCACGTCCAGCTGACGCACCACCTCCTCGGGACGGCACCCCTCCTGACGCTTGCCAGCCTCCTGCACGGGCCACCACCCAGCAGGCACAACACGTTGCTCAAGCCAGGCACAAGGGCAGCCAGCACCGCACGCATCTCCAGGAGCAAGGAGCCTCACCTTTGCCTTCTTGCCCCCTCCAGCCACCCGGTCTAGCGTGATGGCAAACCGTGACTCCGCCTCTGATACCTGCACGTGAAGCGTGCAGCACCACCAACCACCATGCAGGTGCTGCCTTGCACGAGCATCATGTGAGTGCGCAGTGTGTTGTTCCCCTGCCTCCTCCCATCCATTCCTTGCCCCTGACAGGCCCCAGGTCACGGACCCCCCCGCACCCAATGGTACCTGCAGCTCAGCCAGGTCCACGTGGCGCTCCAGGATGAGGCCACCCAGCGCCGCCTCAGCAGCAACCAGCTCCTGGTGAGCCACGTCACCCTCAGGCGCTGCACACACACACACACACGCACACACGTCAACAGGTAGGTACGCAGGTACGTGGGTGGGCAGCATCAGCCAGCAGTGAGCTACTGCACACACCTATGCTCATCTGCTTACGAGAGATCGCCGCGCGAGA
>QAXK01002387.1:0-13104 GCA_004335735.1 Chlorella sp. KRBP | reverse complement strand
TCACCATCACCATCACCATTGCATGGCGTCCACGACAGGTGTCATGATGCTGCAGCCGGCACAAAAGATCGCCAGGCAGGCCTCGCCAAACAGAGATCAGGCCAGGTGTGGGCCTGTGCTCCCATCCTGCTGGGAGAGGGGAGTGGTCTGCGCTGAGGGGACGCTGGTGCAGAGTGGCCGCACTCTGGGAGGCACTAAGTTCCTTGCATGAAATGCAGGGCAGACGATGCTTTGCTCCTCCCATGGAGTGCAGGACAGACGATGCTTTGCTCCTCGATGAAGGGCAGACGGTGCTCTGCTCCTGCCATGGAGCGCAGGACAGACGATGCTCTGCTCCTCGCGTGGCGTCTGAGTGGCATGATGCAGGTGGCGGGTGAGGAGGGCGGCACCTTTGGCTCGTACCGCACGCTACGCGTGGTGCCCTTGTTTGAGACGCTGGAAGACCTGGACAACGGAGGGCCCATCATGAAGACGCTGCTCAACCTGCCCTGGTGCGCGGGAGGGCCTGTTTTCGGGTTCAGTTGTTGCCCGAGGATGTGTAGCAATCAGTGATTACCCGCAACTTGAAGCTGCTCAGGCAGTGGTGGGTGCACACAATTGTGGCGCAGGTACCGGGAGCACGTGCGGCGCAACCATGGCAACCACCAGGAGGTGCGTGTGGGATGCACACTGCCTCACAACGCATGCATTGCCACACTACAGTCAGCCCCAGCCGGCCACGCACGCCTGCTGACCCCCGCCCAGTCTGCGCCACATCAAAGGCTAACCTGGGGTTGCTGCAGCCTGGGGCACACTGCCTGGGGCCACTGCCTGGAGCAGACTGCCTGGGGCCGTGCTGTAGTGCGCACTTCGCCTTGCTCACTGTGGTTCACATCTGTTGGGTGCTGGGTGCGTGTCTGCAGGTGATGCTTGGCTACTCGGACTCTGGCAAGGACGCGGGGCGCCTGTCCGCCAACTGGGCGCTCTACCGCTGCCAAGTGAGTGCCAGGGTGCTCTCAGGGTGGCCGCATGTCCTCACCTGCCACAGGGAAAACTCGGCAGCCGGGCGCTGTGCCATGCAGGTGTGTGTGTGTGCTGCTGTAGCGGGCGCCCTTCTCTCACACACTCTGGCCTCGCTGCTGATCCGCGCTGCCTTGGTTGCTTTGGCCTGAAGCCCCGTTTGCAAGCTACACGCACACGCTCCCATTTTGCCCGCCTCTGCCCACCACCACACGCACCCGCACCCACAGGAGCAGCTGGTGGCCACCACCAAGGAGGCGGGCGTGCGCCTCACCCTCTTCCACGGCCGCGGCGGCACCGTCGGGCGCGGCGGAGGGCCTACCTACCTGGCCATCCAGTCACAGCCGCCCGGCAGCGTGGAGGGCTCGTTCCGCATCACGGAGCAGGGCGAGATGGTGCAGGCCAAGTTTGGGATCAGCGCCGTGGCGCAGTACCAGCTGGAGATCTACACCACGGCGGTGCTGTTTGCCACGCTCAAGCCGCCCTCGCCGCCAAAGAGCGAGGTGAGGGAAGGGAGGGTAAGGGGTGTGAGGTCTACACCACGGCGGTGCTGTTTGCCACGCTCAAGGCGCCCTCGCCGCCAAAGAGCGAGGTGCGCCTACATACCACTCGCTGCAGTCCTTGCGGCTTAACCTTGCGGGATTCATCGCAGTGGAAATGAGATGTGGCCTGCAGCACCCGCACCGTGTGCATCACACGTTGCAGATGCTCACGCCTTGCCTCCCTTTTCGCACACCACTGTGCAGGCGTGGCGCACGCTGATGGACCAGATGGCGGCCGCGAGCTGCACCGCCTACCGCCAGGTGGTCTACGACAACCCGGACTTCATTTCGTACTTCAAGCACGCCACGCCCGAGGCGGAGCTGGGCAACCTCAACATCGGTGCGTTGCGTGGCACCATGGCATACTCCACACCCCTAGCGTGCCTGCAGCTGCAGCTGTTTAGGCGGCTTGCCTAAACGTCCTTCTGTCCCACGTGCTGCCAGTACACGGCACGCCACGTCAGAGGCTGAGCTCAGCAATAGAGCTTCAGCCTCAGCACCAGCGCTCAGCAATAGAGCCTCAGCACCAGAGCCTCAGCATCAGAGCCTCACCAACAGAGCTCAGAGACTGAGCTCAGCTTCGGTGCATTGGGTGGCCACCTTGCCACGTGTGTGCAGGCTCGCGCCCCGCCCGCCGGCGCGCCGACAACGCTGGCATCAACACGCTGCGCTGTGCACGCTGTACTTGCCACGTGTGTGCAGGCTCCCGCCCCGCCCGCCGGCGTGCCGATAACGCTGGCATCAACACGCTGCGCGCCATCCCCTGGCAGTTCGCCTGGACGCAGACGCGCCTCATCCTGCCCTCCTGGCTCGGCATTGGGGAGGCCATCAACCAGGCAGTGGCACAGGTGCGTCACTCGTTGTCAAGGAGGGAAGGTATGGCGGGGAAGGCATTGGCGAGGCCATCAACCAGGCAGTCGCACAGGTGAGGAATGGCAGCAGCTTTCCCTGCACACTGCCTGCTGTCGGCTAAAGCTTTGCAGGCGCATGGCAGCTTCACACCTGTGAGGCCAGCCCAGGCTCAAACGGCTGGCCTGGCTGTGCTCTCGTGCACACTAATCGTGCCTGCCTCCTCCTCACCTTGTGCACACAGGGCCACCTGCCCCAGCTGCGCGCCATGTACCGCGAGTGGCCCTTCTTCGCCGCGACGGTCGACCTCATTGAGATGATTCTGGCCAAGAGCGACGGGCGCATCGCCAGCCTGTACGACGACGTGCTGGTCACTGAGCCCAAGGAGCAGGCGCTGGGCAAGGAGCTGAGGAACAAGCTGCACGCAACCACCAAGGTGAGCAAGGGTGCACAGGTCAGGTTTGAGGGAAGGGCTAGTTACTTGGGCTCTAAAAGTCGACTGCATCCGGCACAGGCAAGCACCAAGGGCGGTGGCGAGGCAGATGCCACAAGAAGAACGACGCTGTGTGGCCCTGGCCTGTACGATCCTGCTGCTGCAATTCATGGCGTTGCGTACGCCCGCTAGGCATCATGCAGTGACCACCACGCGCCGCCCCCGCAGCCCCCTCAACAGATCCAAAACTCCCAGACCTCGCCAGGCCAGATCTTTAGATCTGTTGCGCTCCTCCTCTAATAGAATAACTTATGCAAAAAAACCATTCTAAAACACTGCCGCAGGCTGTGCTGGAGGTCAGCGGACACAAGGCGTTGCTGCAGCACAACCCCACGCTGGCCAAGCTCATCAAGATGCGCAACCCGTACATTGACCCGATCAATATCATGCAGGTGCGTGTGTGTCGATGTTTGCATCTGTTTGGGCACCTGGGCGGGGCCGGTGTGTGCATGCGTGTTGACCTGTTGAGCTTGACACATGACGCGGCCAGTTCTGGCAAGTCACGCTCAGCTCACGAACGCGCACAGCTCACGAACGAACACCAGCGCACTAGCCCGTGTCCCAGCACGCAAGCAGAGCACCAGCAGCATGCACAGCATACGCCGTGCAAGGCCGTAGCGTGGCCTGCCTGCCACCACATGCGTCCGGCGTGTCGTGTGTGTGCAGGTGGAGATTTTGCGACGCCTGCGGCAGGACCCCAACAACCAGAGGCTGCGCGACGCGCTGCTTGTCAGCATCAACGGCATTGCCGCCGGCATGAGGAACACGGGCTGAGGGACACACACGTGGGCACGTGGGCATGAGGAGCGTCTGCCCATGTGCGGCGCGGGCGTGAAGGGACACGTGTCGAGCGGGCGTGTGGGGTACCTGGCGAATTTCCAAGCAGGATAGGGAGGAGCGGCGGGATGCTGCACTTGCTGGGCGGCGCACCCCTAAGAGCCTGGTCTTGGAAATGGCAGAGGAGGGTCAGTGTACTCGAGCGTCGGTGCCGGCGGGGACGTTTTTGTGAGGGGAGGGGTGTGTGTGGGGCGGGCATGGGCCGGATTGAGGCCATGACAATGATGGGGCAATGAGAATGATGGGGCAAGACAATGGATCACTTTGAACACAATAGTTGAACAGCTTGGGCGAGTGCGTGACTGCGTGCTACCTTTGAGAGGGTGCGGCTGTTGGTGTGCGGAGGCTGCAGGTGCAGCGCAGTGTGGTACTGGCGAGGAGGTGCTCCCCTGATGGCGCCTGCCTGGCTTGTAGTGTGCCGCCGCACGTTGTGAATGTGTGCACGGTGGCCCGGCCTCTGTGGTGCAAGCGGTGCACAAGCACGGGCCACAACGAATGCCTGACGCCAGAGCTGCAGCACCCAGCACCCAGTGTACACGAGGCCCACGCACGCATGGTGCACCTCATGAAGGTGGCGCGGGCGAAGCCCCTGGCGCACACAAGAGTCCTGCAGCACTCACACCGCCATGGACGCAGCACCAGCATCACCAGCACAGCCACAGCCTCCTCCTGACTGGCTCACACTGCCCTTCGACCTTCTGCAGCGATGCTGCAGCCACCTTGCGAGCGCCCCACACCAGCGCGCAGCGTTCCGAGCCTGCAAGCGGCTCGCCACGGCGGTGATCTTCAACACGCTGCAGCAGGAGGCAACCGCTTGCCTGCGCTTAGACGTGGATCGCGAGGAGCCCTTCGCGCCGAGCGCCAAGCTGCTCCAGGCACTTGTGGGCAGCGCGCAGCAGCAGCAGCCCATCAAGGGCGCAACGCTGGTGCTGCTCAGTGACGATGATGGCACGCCTGGGCGCTGCCTGGATGAGCTGCGGGTGTCGGACGTGGCGCTGGCGTGCATCACCCGCCTGGAGATGCAGGTGTGCTTGCTGGCTTGTGCCATGCCTATGAGCAGTGAGGAAGTGACACGGCGCCATCAGCCTGCCCTGATCTGGCTGGTGCACGCAGGGCCTGTCGCTGGATGCGCTCGTCCCCGACACGATCGACGTGCTGCTGCCTAGCCTGCAGCAACTGCGCATCAGCGGCTGCGAGCTCACTGCCGCAGCTGCGATGTCCCTGATCAACACAGCCTGCAGCAGCCTGCAGCATGTGGAGGTGGAGCGCCTGGCGGTGGAGGAGGGGCCTGGACTCACAACGGCCACCGTCCAGCTGCAGCAGCTGGCGGGACTACCCAGCCTCTCCTCCGTCAGCCTGCTGGACGGCTCGTGTCCCACAGTGTTCCTTGGCCAGCTCAGCACCCGACTGACACACCTGCACCTGGCGCTTGCCTACCGTAGCGTCGCCCCAGGCACGCAGGCCCCCGCCCCCACCTGGAGGTCCACGCTGCAGCACGTGGCGCGGTGCACGCGCCTGCACTCCCTCACCATTCCCTGCGTCACCAGCGAGGAGCTGGGCTTGGTGGCGCCGGCACTGCAGCACCTGCAGCGGCTGCACCTCAACGGGATGCCTGATGACGAGATATCTGTGGACGGTGATGCCTTCGTGCAGCAGCTGCTGGCCCTGCCACACCTCACCAGCCTGTACTGGGAACATGGAGGGCGGCACACCTTGTCGCAGTCATACGCTGACAGCCCCTGCCGCTGGAAGGAGATCAGTTTTGGCATCGTCAGCCCGCACCAGCTGGCGCGCCTGCCACTACACTCCCTTGCCTCACCTGCCACATGGGACATCCTTTCTGTGGACCAGCGCACGTGTGTGGCGGAGGTGGGGGCAGCTGCGGACAACGTGGCACGCAACTGCTTGGGAGGGGGGGCCGTACACCACAGTTATAGTTTGTTTTTCGAGCCACCTCCTGGCAGCAGCGCCTTCACCCGCGGTGCAGGTGAGGGCGACACGCCAGTGGCACTGCTACGCGCCCTGCAGCCGTTGCTTGCGGCATCAGGCCTGCTGGTGCTCAGCATCTACAACCTGGCCTGGGACATGGAGTTGTTCAAGGTGCTGGGCCAGGTGCTGCCGCGCACATGTGTTCATCTGTATCTGATTGATGGCAGATCCACCCTCTCAGCGTGCGTGCAGCTGGCCACCAGCCTGCCCTGGTTGGAGCAATTGCAGCTGGTGGGCATGTCGGTGCTTCCATATGCAGTCACGCTCTACCTGGGGGCGTTGAAGGGCTGCCTGGAGGCACTGCTGCCAAGCGGCGAGCCCAGGCTGCAAGTTCTGTGGGTGCTGCGGCCAAGGCGCGCCGAGGGGCTGAGCAAGCAGCAGCACAGGCGGGACTGGGAGCAGGTGCAGGCAGCGGCGGCGGCTGTTGGGGTGCAGCTGCACTTGCAGCTGTGAGTGTCTCTGGCGTTCTGCCTGCCAGCGTTGGTTCTGGGGGCAGCGAGGTGTCAGCCAGGCGTTGGTGCAGCCCACCTTGCAAGTGAGCGCGTTTGCTTGCTGGTATTCATGATGCTGCCCTGCTGGTGCTGTGCGCCAAGGTCACGGAGGCTTGTGTGAGTGATGAAGCCGTGGCAGGCTGTCCTGTGCTGCCAGCACGCGAATGGCGTACGCGCACGACTTCTTTCTTTCTGCTTTGAGGTTGCGCTGGTTGTGCATGGCTCAGTGCCCAAACGCCTTGTAACGAGAGATGTGGAGCTTTGTCTTTTCTTTCGACTCTGGCATGGTATACTAGATCACGTCTCCTCAGCTGAGCGTGCAGCTGCTGTCTTGTGTTTGCTTGCGCGTGTGATGTGAGTCCCGCTCGGCCTGGTGCGTGTACCCACGCCCGTGCTTTGTGGCAGTGGGGCAGAATGGTAGAAACGGCGGCTGCGGTGTGTGGCATGCCCGGGATACGTCAACGACGTGCGGGCCGGGCCGGAACATAGTGCAGGCGAGTTGTGGTGTTGAGGCACAACCGGCAATGAATGGGCAGAGGACTGGAGCAAGTATCCTTCTGTGCCAGGCTTCTACTGTTGCACCCCGAGACGAACGCATGATCCGAGGGCATGCGTTCAAGGACGTCGCGTGCGTGCAGCCAGAAGAGCGTGGAAAGCAAGAGGATGTGCATGCCAGCGCACAGTCAGGAGCGCTGGCCAGCCAGTGTGCTTTAGCCAGATGATCGGATGCTGCCCGCACCTTGACGCACACCCGACCAGGCTCGCCAGGACCAGCTTACACAGGACCCGCTGCAGGGCAAAAGCATCCGTAGCACAAGCACACGGTGCGTTGCTTTTTGCTGGCTGGACGGAGGGCACGGGCAACGATTTGGCAAAGGGAGGAACCCTGCAGCTCGTGCTATGCACCGATGCGCGCAGTGACGGCAGTGGCGACGATGAGGGACGCCGCCAATGCGATGGTCTTCGGAGCTCGGCGCGACGACTTCCTCAACGATGGGGGAAGCAGAGGTGCGCCCAGCGCCATCGCAGCGCTGCTGAAGCCGCATGGCTGCACGATGCTTCGATGGCACCATGCCGCACCGCAAGCTCGCTGATTGGGGGACACTTTGCAGGACCCACCGACCTGCACACGGACGACCACCTGCTCACGCTGCCAGCGCCAATCGCAGCAGGCAGGGATGCAGCAGCTGCAGCAGCAAGCGGAGATGACATGGTCATTGGCACGCCGACGGCGCCGCCGCAGCTGCCGGCACTCTTTGCCGCGCACGGCACAGCCCTCCACGGTGGCGCGTCGCTTCCGCCGCCCTCACACCTCCAGTCCCCTCACACAGCACCCACCCACACCCACAGCCCCTTACCACCTCCGTACAGCACCACGGACTGCTTTGGCCACCCGCAGCATGGGCAGGCACCCACGCAGCACCCTAGCAACGTGTTCTCGCCCTTCCCGCCCCATACATCACCGTTCCATGCTGCCTTTGGGGCCCACAGCACGCTCCCTGCTGGAGTGCATGGGGGCACTGCACATGCGGACGAGGGCTTTGCTCCAGAGAGCATGGAGTCGTATGCCCACAGCAGCAGCAGCATGCCCTCCCACCAACAGCAACAGCCGGGCACCGACACTCAGCACGCCATGGCCTCAGCCGCAGCACACGCCACGCAGCAGCAGCAGAGCCCCGTGCTGTTTGGCTTCCCTCACTTCACGCTTCCACCCCCGCCACCACCACTCGCTGCACCAGCAGGCGCAGGCAGACCCATCAGCATCGCAACGGCATCCTCATTAGGGCTCACGCATGGAGGTCCGCTAAGCCCTGGCCCGGCCAGGCGCGGCGCCACCGTTGACGCCTCCATGACGCGCCTCCCCCGCTTGAGCCAGGACCCACTAAGCCCTACCCAGGCCTCCATGCAGGCGCTGTGGCACAACCTGGCGCAAGGCCAGCCGTCCGCCGCCATGCAGGGAGTCGGCAACGCAGCCACCTCCCTCATCGCGACCGCCGCCGCCGCCGCTGCTGCCACCGCCACCGCCTCCTCGTCAGCCGCAGCGCCCTCTGGCACAGACCACTCGCACGCGCACGCGCACGTGCAGCAACATGGCGGCGGGTCACCTCCTGAACGACTACCAGCCCCGCTGGTGATGACCTCATCCTTCCGCAACTCTCCCTTTCAGCTCCACGGGCAGGTCCCATCCCAACCGCCCCAACCACCCCAACCGTCGCCGCACCCTGCTGGGGTGGGGCAGCCGCAACCGCTGGCTGAGCGGGAGCCTCATGGCGGTTCTCCGCACCGAGGCATGCTGACGAGCGGCCTTGCTGCGGCGTGCGATAGTGGGGTGGGTGCTGCGGCGGCGGGTGGGAATGCAGCAGACCATGCAGGCGGTCAAGGGAACTTGGAGTCTCTGTTCAGCTCCGAGCTGCCTCCTCTCCACCTGGCCATCTCCATGGGTGTGGGTGGCAACAACCAGGGCTCCATGAGCCAGGGCTTTGAGGGCATGGGACCAGGGCTTAGCATGGGGCCAGGGCTTAGCATGACGGGGCCGGGCAGCCTGATGGTGCTGGACTCGCAGCTGCAGGGTGCTGTGCCTGCCGCAACGGAGCAGCAGCACCACCACCAGCAGCAGCAGCGGTGGCAAGGCGCGTCGCAGCCGCACACGGCGAGCCAGCAGCTGCAGGGGGCGGCGCCGCAGCACCAGCTGTCGGCAAACCTGCAGGTGCGGGGAGCGCTTGGCCTTCGCTTTTGAAAGCCATGATCGTCATAGCAGCCGTGAGGCGTGGGTTAACCGTGGGGTGTGGATGCCCTATGCATGTCTCACCAGTGCCAGTGTCGCGTCATGCATTTTTGCCGCTGATGCGTCTGTTGCGTGGCCCGTGGCTGCAGGCGGTGCAGCAGGCATGGCTGGACTGGCACACGGCGGGCGAGCGGGGCAGCGTTGAGCGGCTCCGCAGCGTGCCGCTGACCGCCACCCTCTCTGGGCTGCTGTCCCAGGCGCTGCCCGGCTTGGTGGAGCAGGTGCGCACGCCTTGGCCATCATCATCATCATCATCATCATCATCATCATCATCATCATCATCATCATCATCATCGCATGGCGTTCACAACAGGTGCGATGATGCGCACCTTGGTGCAGCTGTTTGTGCGGCGTGCTGCTTGGTGGAGCATGTGCGCGCACCTTGGTGCACAGCTGTTTGTGCGGCGTGCGGCATGCACAAGATGGAGAACGTGCGCATTGACATGCAGCTGCACCCACATATGCCCGTCTCTCGCGATCAGGACCCCTCTCTCATTCTCATATGTACCCCACTGCCACTGCACCTAAATAACCTGTGCAGAACAGCATGGACGCCTCTGGCTTCCCTGGCGGCTACAACAACAACAACAACAGCTCCGCCCCCCAGTCAGCCCAGCAGCTCCCACAGCAAGCACCCCACGCCTCGCATCCACCCGTGCCCACCGCAGCCGCCCCGCCACGCGCGTTCTGCCGCAACTGCACCATGCCTCTCGACGGCGATGACGATGAAGACGGCGACGGCGGCAGCGCAGCAGACCTGGGCTCGCATGGTGGCGGCAGGGATGGGAGCGAGGGCAGCGGCATCCTCGCCTGCCCCTACTGCCACCATCCAGTCAAGCCGCTGTCCTTCACCACTGCGCAAGCGCAAGGCGTGCCATTGCCACCCGCCGCCGGCGCTGCCGGGGGCAGCTTCGGGGCAGCTTCCTCCGCCGTGTCGGCGCCCACGTGCAGCGCTGCAGCAGCGGAGGGCTCGTCGCCGCTGTGGGCTTCCAGGGGTGCTGCAGGCCTGCTGGCAGGGCTAGCGAGCGTGCCTCCCTCCCCAGGGCCGCTGCTGTTGCTTCCTCCTTCCTCCGCGGCAGGGCTGGGCTCTGCTGGGGCCATGGACGTGCTCTCGCCTCCTGCTGGTGGGATGACCACCACCACCACCGCTGACATGTCGCACGGGGCGCAGCAGGGCCATGCCATGGCCCTCGGCGACGCTCAAGCCCTAGAGCCCATGCAGCAGCCGACGCAAGCCCTCAGCGGGCATGCGGCGGCGGCGGCGGCAACGTTCGACCGCTTGAGCAGTGCGGCGACAGGGGCAGCGGCGGCACACGCGCATCCCCACGGCAACCAGCAGGGCAGGATAGGGTTACCTGCCCTGGGCGCGGCGCAGCACTCTCCCGACGCCACCATGACGCCGGCGGTGGCCCTGCATGGCGGTTTAGCGTCCCATGGCGCCGCCGCCTCTCTCCCTGGCCACACTGGGGCAGATGGTCCCGGTGCAGTTGCGGGAGCAGGTGGCGATGGTGTGGCGGGGCTGTCGGCGGGTACGCCGCAGGAGGGAGGGAGCGGGGGGCAGGTGGCGGCTGGGCCGGAATGGGACGGGTGTGGGACGGTGATTGGTTACGACGAGCGCATGCTGGCTCATAGCGAGCCTGTGAGTCAGACGGGGAGGGAGCACCCGGAGCGGCCCAACCGCTTGGTGGCCATCATGCACCAGCTGCGGTCGTCGGGGCTGCTGGAGCGGTGCAAGCGGGTGGGTGAGCTTGCTTGCTTAGGCGCTGGTTTGAGAGCAGTGCAAGAGGTGTGTGTTTTGCCTTGCGTATGCACGGCCACTTTGTAAGGTTAGCTGGTTAGCCACCATCTCACATCCATCCACCATCTCTACCAGCATCTCTTGGTGTGCTTTTTTGTGACGGCTGCAGCATCGTGACACCTGTTGTGAACGCCAATGATGATGATGTGATGATGATACGGTATCCGTGTGCTCATGGGTTCAGGTTGAGGGCCGCCCCGCCACTGATGAGGAGCTGGAGGCAGTGCACGACCCTGAGCTCATCAGGCAGGTGGCGGCGGCTAGCAGGCAGGCGGCGGCGACGGCGGCGGGCGAGGTGGGAGCTCAGGCGGGGTTGGGCTACTCGGAGGCGGGGAGGTGAGGAGCAGGGAGGGCTGGGTGTGCTGCTGTGTCATCACCATCATCATGCATGTCGTTCACAACAGGTCTCATAGCCGTCACACAGTGATCGCCAGGCAGGTGTGCTGCTGCAGTGTGCATGCTAGTGTCCAGTGGCGGATGGTGCGGCGAGACGATCAACAGGCAGAGTGTGTGCGCACTAGCGGCAGCACAGCGTATGGGTATGATCACCACGTGCCGCTCCCATGCTCGCTGTGATGGGCACACACACAGGTGCCTCATTGACTTGTCTCCTCCCATCTGACCACCTCTCTGTGCCCCGCTCCTCCCTGCCACCTCACGCACACACACACACACCGCAGGTGGATCATTGACTGTCCCGTCAACGGCGCCACCAGCGAGGCGGCGCGTGTGGCGGCCGGCACTGCCGTGGACGTTGCGCTGGCCGTGCTGCGACGGCGCTGTGCCAACGGCGCTGCCGTGGTGCGGCCGCCGGGGCACCACGCAGAGAGCGCCCTGTCCATGGGCTTTTGCGTGTACAACAACGCGGCTGTGGCGGCAAAGGCGGCGCTCAGGGTGAGTGTGGCGTGTGGCATGGAAGAAAGGGAGGAGCAAGGAAACTGCTGTAAGCTAGCTGACGCAGGTGGTGCGCCTATCCGTGCTGCGCGCCTTGCTGCTCGCTCGGCTCTTTATTCTAACTGCGTGCTGCCGATGCTGTCGTTAGAGCATGGTGACTACTGATGAATGTTGTCAGCATCTCCCATCGCTGATAAGTATCAGCGATGATTCATCCACGCGCTGACTTGCAGGCGCCCGGGCGCGCGCTGCATGCACATCTGTCGTCGCAAGAGCTCAGTGCACACTGCACCTGAATGGCACACCTTGACTTGCAGGCGGGCGCGCGGCGCGTGCTCATCATGGACTTTGACGTGCACCACGGCAACGGCACGCAGCACCTCTTCCTGGACGACGCAGACGTCATGTACATATCAACGCACCGCTGGGACGACGGCTTCTTCTTCCCTGGTGCGCCGCCCTGGTGCTCCAACTCCCTGATGTGGACTGTAACTTGCTTTTCCACAGCTGCTGGTGAGCTCACCGTAAGCTGTTTGCCATTGGCCAGCCCGGCCCAAGCGTAAGCGCAAGGGCAGTTTGGGCGTGGCTGTAGTTGGCACGGGAGAGGTGCTGTCTTGAAGAACTGTTTGACACCCGTGCGTGCTGTGCATCATCATTGCATGGCGTTCACGGCAGGTGTCATGATGCTGCAGCCGTCACAACAGATCGCCAGGCCGCGAGGTCGCTTGCTGTGTGCATGCGTGGTGGTATATGCAGGCACGGGCGCAGCGCGTGAGGCAGGGTCCGGGGCGGGCCTGGGCTTCACCGTCAACGTGCCCTGGGATGGGCCTGGGGTGACGGATGATGACGAGCTGTTTGCCTTTAGGTGCGTTGGGCTTTGTAGGCTGGTGCGCTGCTGATGGATGGCCCACAGTCTGGCAGGTGGTGGTCGTGGATGGGGTAGGGAGACCCGTGGTGAGCAGGCTGTGGTGAGCAGGAGCAGGATTGATCTGGGCAGGGTGGTAAGGCCTGTGGCGAGCAGGAGCAGGATTGATCGGGGCAGGGTGGTCAGGCCTGTGACGAGCAAGAGCAGGAATGATCGGGGCAGGGTGTTCAGGCCTGTGGCGAGCAAGAGGAGGAGCAGGATTGATCGGGGCAGCGTTGTCCCTGGCGCGTGGTGAATGTTCACATCATGAGCCACCAGTGAGTGCCTGTGCGCGTGTAGCTTGCAAACGGGGCTTCAGGCCGCAGCAACCAAGGCAGCACGGACCAGCAAGGTGTGTGCCCATGCGCTTGCGTGCGCAGGCATGTGGTGATGCCCATCAGCCGTGCGTTTGCGCCGGACCTGGTCATCGTGTCTGCGGGCTTTGACGCCGCCGTGGGCGACCCACTGGGCGAGTGCCTGCTCACGCCAGGACTGTACGGCCACCTCACACAGGTGCGCACGC
>QAXK01002386.1:0-15289 GCA_004335735.1 Chlorella sp. KRBP | reverse complement strand
CAGCGCCTCGCGCCACCAGCCACTGCAGCACGCGACCGCCAAAACCGAGTGGCCGTGGTGCCCCCGCAGCGTGCAGCGCGCCCCTCCGCACTTCCCGTGCACGAAATGCACGCGTTGACCCCATTGCCGTGATGCTGCTACTGCTACTGCTGCTGCTGCTGCTGCTTTGCAGGCCGCTGTGGTGGAGTCCCCCAGGCTCCGCACGGACGCGGTGTGCGTCCTGGCTGTTGACGCAGCCTGCATTAGCAAGCCGGGCTCTTGCGCCGGCCCCGCCACGCCGGCACGCGTGCCCAAGGCGCGCAGCACGACGCTGGCCCTGTACCTGGGCCCCCTGCCCACCGTCCCGCAAATCGACTGTGCGGCGGAGCAGGCCACGGCCCAGGCGGCCCAGGCCGACGGCATGTCCGCCGCCGACGCGCACTGCTTGCAGGAGGTGAGTTCAACCACGCACGCCGTCCCATCGCGCACCACGCACCACGTGCTTGGTGCCTTTCCTGACACGGCTGTTCCATGCCTCGTCGGTGGTGTGTGCAGAGCATGGAGCGCGTGCAGCAGCTGGCAGAAAGCGGCACCATGTGCCCCCTGCAACTGCACGCGCTGGCTGCTATGGGCAAGCACGTGGCGGCTCTGTTTGGCCAGCAGTCGACGGACTTCAAGGACGCCACGGATATGAGCAAGCTGCTCATTGACCTCTTCGGACAATCGAGCAGCAACAACATGCTGCTTGAAGACCAGCTGGAGCAGGCGCTGCACGCTTGCAGCACAATGGTGGACCCGGCGGCCTTTGAGGCCATGCTGCGGGACGACCTGGCACTGCGGGCAGCAGACGACGCGTGCATGCACGAGTGCAGCATGCTCCTGAGCGCCGTGGCCCTGCTGCAGCAGAAGGTGGATCAGCGGGACGCTGAGCACCTGGCGCTCACCCAGGAGATGGCGCAGCTGATGCAGTGCCCTCAGCCGGCGTGGGGCTGCAGCGCGGGCATGGCCTCTTCTACGTTGTTTGGCCTCGGTGGCCTGCCTGTGGGCAGCAGCAGCTTGAGTGGCAGCGCAAACGTCAGTGGCGAGGTGTCGGTGCCCATGGGCGTGTGGAGCCTGCCCGACGCGCTCTTTTAGATGGGTGGTGCGGGCAGCGTGTGCGCAGGCGGCGCAGTATCTGCCCACGCATCCACATTAGAGATGGTCATGAACGTGTTGTGCGTACACCGGCCATCCCCTGAGAACGCGTGGGACGCCGCACGGGGTGGTGGTGACGCGCGGGTGAGACCGTGGTCACTTTCAGGATGCGCGGCGGTGCGGTCGTTGACACCGTGATCTGTCGGTGACGGCCAGTGAGCATCGCGATGATGACTCAATGTGTGTGTGATACGTAGAGCGGTTGCCTTGCCCTTGAGTGCCTTGAAAGTGCGAGACGCTGAGAGTGGCGTGGCCTTCTGGACCTTGACTCGATCGATTGCCTTGAGCCCAGTCTGTGGCACCCGCACCGCGCTAGCTATTCTGAGCACCATGACCTGATTGCTCGTGCTGTGATCCTACCCATACGCACGTGTGCTCCTGCCAACGTGCTCTTGCCGCGACAAAGCTTTGCACGGATGGTGCAGGTGCACTCCCTGTGATATTCAGCTATTCAGCAAGTGTCCCTACATGCGCGCAACACAGCAACAGAACAGCCAAAGCTCACAAAGTTGCCACCACCGTGGCAGCAAGCGCAACAACATCTGTTGCACACAAGTCCGCCAGCCAGCCGCACGCCGTCATGCGTCCACCTCTTCATCGCACCCAGACCCCTCCTGCTCTCCTCCCCTTTGTCCCTCCTGCCCTTCCTGCGCTGCCCCCGTTGTCGCTGCCGCCTGGCCCGCCCTCCGCCGCTTCCTGCTACTCCGCCCCTCCACTACGCCGCCAGTCGCCTCCTTGCGCCCCAGCCGCTGCTGCAGCCGCCGCCCCGCCACCTCTTGTATGTGCCGGTGCTGCAGCACAAAGAACCACAGCAGGTCATCCCACGCGTGCCACCCCAGGTGGTGCCGGCAGTGCTCCGCCGTGCACAACCCTGACCCTGGCCCGTCTTCATGGCCGTCACCGCCGTCCCCGCTGCCGCTGACACCCTCCTGGTGAGCGTGTGCAGCTGGTGTCATGCGCGCTTGTGCGTCATGTGAGTGCTGCGGGCCTGGCATCTACCCACGCCCGTGTTTGGTTGGCCATGGGGTGGGAGGTGGAAGTGGTGGAGGTAGAGGGGGCTCGTGTGCACTGCACGGCACGTCAGACGCTGCGAGGCGTCGTGTGGGTAGGGTTGGTTGCCCTGACGCGCTCTTCCCGTAGCTGATGGTTGCCTGCCTGGCTTTGCTCCTTGATGATGGAGTGCTTGCATCATTTGCCTGTCTCGCTGCGTCCCCCGTTGCTGTGTGAGTGTGGGCACGGCGCACCTGGACGGCGGCGCAAGCGGTGCGCCCAGCACGGGCCACATGCCAAGACAGTGCCTGACGAGCAGACCAACGCCAATGAAGGAATGCTGCAGCTTGCAGGAGCCAGAGGCCCTGCGCCCACGACCTCCGCGCCGCCCTCATGCGCACTGTGGCCGACGTGCAGATCCCCCTGCCGCACAGGAGAGCCACAGCACAGCGCCATGGACGAAGCACCACCAGGACCAGCACAGCCGCAGCCCCCCCCTGACTGGCTCACGCTGCCCCTCGAGCTGCTGCAGCGGTGCCTCAGCCACCTTTCGGACGCCTCAGAGCAGCAAGCGGCCCTCCAGGCCTGCAGACGGCTCGCCACGGCGGTGCTCCTCAACACGCTGCAGCAGGAGCTGCCCGCTCGCCTGCGCCTGAGCGTCGATCGTGAGGAGCCCTTCGCGCCCAGCGCCAAGCTGCTCCAAGCACTCGTAGGCGGCGCTCAGCAGCAGCAGCAGCGTGCCAGGGGCGTGACACTGGTGCTGATCGGTGACGACGGTAGCACGCCTGGGCGCTGCCTGGATGAGCTGCGGGCGCCTGGCGTGGCGCTGACCTGCATCACGCGCCTGGAGATGCAGGTGTGTTTGCGAGTGCTGGCCAGTGACATGCGGATGAGCAGTAAGGGAGCACTGCAGCACCACCCGCATGCCCTGATCCACCGCGGTGCACGCAGGACCTGTCGCTGGACGCGCTCGTCCCCGACACGATCGACGTGCTGCTGCCCGGCCTGCAGCAGCTGCGCATCAGCGGCTGCCGGCTCACTGCAGCAGCAGCGACGTCCCTGATCAACACAGCCTGCGCCGCGCTGCAGCATGTGGAGGTGGAGCGCCTGGAGGGACCTGCCGTCACCAAGGCCGTGCAGCTGCAGCAGCTGGCGGGACTGCCCAGCCTCTCCTCCATCAGCCTGCTGGACAGCTCATGCCCCACAGTGTTCGTTGGCCAGCTCAGCACCCGCCTGACAGCGCTGCTTCTTGACGAATCCTACCGCAGTGTCGCCCCAGGCACGCAGACCCCCGCCCCCACCTGGAAGGCCACACTGCAGCACGTGGCGCGGTGCACACGCCTGCACTCCCTCACCATCCCCTGCGCCACCAGCGAGGAGCTGGGCTTGGTGGCGCCAGCGCTGCAGCGGCTGCAGCGGCTGCACCTCAACCTCCCTGAAGCAGCGGCTGTGGAGGGGGATGCTCTTGTGCAGCAGCTGCTGGCCCTGCCACACCTCACCAGCCTGCGCTGGAGAGACGTTTCGTGGCACATGTTCCAGCAGTCGCACGCCAGGAGCCCCTGCCGCTGGAAGGAGCTCACCGTTGGGGCAGTCAGCCCACACCACCTCGCCCGCCTGCCGCTACACTCTCTGACCTCCCCAGCCACGTGGACGACCATTGGCGTGGACCAGCGCACATCTGTGGCTGAGGTGGAGGCAGCCGGGAACAACATGACGCGCAACTGTGTGGCTGGTGGGCGGTGGAGGGCAGAGCCTGGCAGAAGTCCCACATTGCTATTTGCAAACCCTCCAGTCAGAAGCACCTTCAGCCGCGGTGCAGGCGAGGGCGACACGCCAGCGGCACTGCTGCGCGCCCTGCAGCCGCTGCTGGCAGCACCAGGCCTTTCGCCACTCGCCATTGTGGGTCTGGACTGGGACGTGGAGCTGGTCAAGGTGTTGGGCCAGGTGCTGCCGCGCACCTGCATGGTGCTGGGCCTCGTAGCTGGCAGCTGCACCCCCTCAGCATGTCTGCAGCTGGCCACCAGCCTGCCTTGGCTGGGGGAAATCGTACTGCAAGGCATGTCAGTGCACCCGTCTGCAGCCATGCTCTACCTTGGGGCCTTGAAGGGCTGGCATGCGGCACTGCTGCCCAGCGGCACGCCCCGACTGCGGAAGCTGTGGGTGGTTGAGCCAGTGCGGCCAGTGGGGCTGAGCGAGGAACAGCACAGGCAGCACTGGGAGCTGGTTGAGCAAGCCGCAGCGGCTGCGGGGGTGGAGCTGGTCATGCATCTATGAGTAGCTTTGGTGTGCACTGCGTTGGTTCTGAGGGCGGGGCATCACTGGCGCAGTAGAGCGTCCACCAGGCGTTGAGGCACTGCGCCCACCTTTTCGCACAGGGCCATGAGCGCACGCTCTCGTTTGCTGTGCGTCATGCTGCCCTGCTGGTGCCAAGCGCCAATGGCATGGTGATGATGGTGTGGTGATGGTGTGGTGGTGTGGTGAGGAGCCTTCCTGCACTGGCAGCACGCACGAGGTAGCACATACGACTCCTTGCTTGACGTCCAACCCACTGCTGCCGTTCAGGTTCACACTCTGCGCTGTCTGTGCATGACTCAGTGCCAGAGTGACTGCTCTGGGCTCGCTTGTCCTGAAGACTCTGGCATGAAGGCGCCTCCTGATGATTGTGCGCAGATGACACTTGTGTTGCGTGCGCTTGTGTGTGGTGTGAGTGCCGCTGGGCCTTGCGCGTGCAGCCACGCCCGTGCTTTGTGGCCATGGGGTGGGAGGTGGAAGCGGTGGACTCGGACGACGGGGCTTGCGCACATCAGACGAGGCAGGCTGAAACTGCGTTTGTTTCAGGCATGCTGTGACAATCATGCACGTGTCAATGACGAGTTGCTGTTGCAGTTGCACACTGCCTGCTGTTGGGCAGTGATCCACGCCGTGGAAGGCACAGCTCATCAGCAGCAGCCCCAGAAGGAAGGCACATCTCACCAGCAGCCCCACCGCCAACCTGCACATGACCAGTCGCTCCCTGGACCGGCCTGGACCGGTGCCACAGCCCAACACCTTTGCGTCGCACCGCGTGGTCTGAGTCACACACACTGGACCTCTGAGTTCTCCTCCTCACTCAGGTGCTTAACGGCCACTTGTACAGCTGGATCCGATTCGGTACAACTTGAAGGCTTTTTTGAAAAGATGCCGGCAGGACAGGTGGTGTGAGCCACGCCCTGAGGCTCTCACACACGCCGCACGCACGCGCAGGCACACACGCCGCTGCCTTCTGCCTCCTGCACGCCACGAAATGGCCGCCATCGTCGCCGCGAACTGGGTCGAGGAGCAGCCCGTGAAGCCCAGCGCCGAGGAGGTGCAGAGGTGCGTGCCATTGGCTCGGCAGGGAACGAGCACCAACGGCGCCGCGTCGTGCGCAGGCTCCTGCTCGCAGCTGTTGGCAGCAACAGCTGGTCAACCTCGACACGCTGCACGCTGCACGCTGCAGGGCCGCGGCTGAGGCTGCCAGCGCCAAGCGCAGGAAGGTCGTCAAGGTCGCACTCGGAGTCGGCACTGGTGAGAGCTGCTTTTGCAGGACTGGGGTTCTTGCCGCCACCCACTCACTCGAGCAGGAACGAACCCTGGCCCACCCATTGGCGCCAAACGATCGATTGCAGGCGTGCTGGTGGCCCTGTTCATCGCCCTCTCCATTGCTCTGGCGGTCACCTACACCCACTCTAAGGACGACACCTCGCCCGCGCCAACCACTACGGTGCCAGCCGTGCAGAATGGGCCCAAGGACGTGGCTGCGCTCCCCAAAGGCACGTCCGCTGAATGCAAGCAGCGGGGGCATGCATGCGCCGCGGGTGGGGCACGCCCACCGCATCCAGCCCACCGACGCACGCTAGTGCGTACACACGCAGGACCTCTGCACTCCCAGTTCTACACGGACGCTACCACCGTCGTCGTCACGCCCCTGACCGCCACCCAGAAGCAGGTGCGGCGCCTGCTGTGCACACCTCTGGCCGTGGCAGCGCAGTGCTCGCCACTTCAATCACTCACTCACCAGCTACGCTTGGCACTTGGCTGCAGGCTCTGTCGGTGACCACCTGGCCCGCCGCCGTTTTCTCTGCCGGACACGTGGTGGACGAGGGCACCACCCAGGACCGCGACCTGTTCATTGAGCAGGGCCAGGTGGCCGTCTCCTCATTCATCTCCGACGGCAAGAAGAGTGAGTGGGCCGGGCTGTGGTAGAGCGTGGCTTGGGCTGCTGTTCTGCTGGCAATGGCGCGAGTGATGTTCTCAATTGATGCAAGTGGCCCGCTGCCTGTGAGCGCAGGCAGCGTCACCACCGTGCTGGTCTCTGCTGGCGACCTTGTCACGGTGCCCGGCAACCTCAAGACCACCTTCACCTACACCGAGGAGGTGCGTGAGCAGTGGTCCACCTGCCTGTGTGCCAGCCGCTTGCATTTCGGGGCGGTGCGGTGCCGCGTCAAGGCACCTAAGGTCAGCAGTGAGGAAGATTGGACACCAGCGTGGGCCACAGCAAGCGCCACTGCGAAGCACGTTGTGCATCCGCCTGACCCACTTGATGCTTATGAATGTGCGCCTGCTGCAGACGACCGTGCGTACCAAGACGTACTGATGCCCCAACGTGACCAAGATGTGCCACTAGCATGACTTTACAGGACGGTGGCGATTGTACAACGCCCCCGAAAGACTTCCGAAGCGCCGGCGACCTCCTGTATGACCCTGCTTCATCCTGTACTTTTCTAGCTGTTGTCTGAGCTGTTGTGCCCCTTTTGTTTTGGTGACGTTCCTTGTGCCCGCCCATGCGTCCATCGCCGCTGCGGTCATCCACACTTTGTGCCCTCTTCTCTGTGCCCTGTGTATTGTCTGCAAGCACATGCATTCCTAACAAGAGCAGCAGCTGCGCCAGGAGGAGCAGATCGCTGAGCCGAGTCGAGCAGCCTGGGAGTCCAGCGGGCAGGATGCTGGGCCACTCCATCTTCACGGGCTACTTCAGCATCGCAGTGATCGTGCTGACGCTGCGCGCCATCTTCAAGTGAGCGCTCGCACCTGCTCGTTCTGCTCGGGCAATCCGCCACGGGCTGCACTCCACCAGTGCAGGCAGCACGTTCGCGCAAGGTCGCCTCCGAGTGGTGCGGGGTCCATGCCGCAGGTCCTCAGGCATACAGATGCTGCTGGGGGGGCTGCACTCGTACTACTGCGTCGACCCGTCGAAGAGCCCAGCCACGCAGCTCAGGCCGGAGGACCTCAAGAGCAAAAAGTCGCGCGCCAAGGCGCTGGTCAGGCAGCAGCTGGAGATCAAGGGCGCGGCGGAGCAGATCTACAAGCAGACGCTCAGCGGGCGCTTCCTGGACGCGCTGCCCTACCGGAATGACATCAACGTGCTGGTGAGCTCAGGCCATCATGGCGCCACCAAGGCGCTCTGCATCAGCAACGGCAGCATCATCATCATCAGCAGCAGCACGAGTCATGGGCCACGCACGACCTTTGGCCAGATCACCATGGGGTCACCGCCGACTGTGCAGCGGGCGCAATGGGGGCCGGTGTCGTGTTGCATCAGCAGCAACAGAACGCATGGGCCATTGACCATTGTCACGAGCCACCCAGTCAGCCTCTTAGCGCGAGGGCGCCATGGGGACGGAGAGAGAGAGAGACTGCTTGCAGTGGGATAGCCAACATGTGGGCACGCACAGGCAGCCCGGGCCAGCCCAAGCAGCACGCACAGGCAGCCCGGGCCATCAGACCCGGGGACGGGTGCTGGTGGTGCCCTTGCCCCGCGCAGGTAACCATTGGCCTCAGCGTGGTGCTCAACGCACTCTACGTGCTGCTCACGGCTGCGCTGCTGGGCTGGGAGGCGTCGGTGGTGACGGTGGCAGTCTCGCTACTGCTCGTCATCTACACCGTCGTCGTGCTGCTCAGGGTGCGTGTGTGTGTCGTGCTGCTCAGGGTGCGTCCCAGCAGCTGCGTGAGTGTGTGTGTCGAGCTTTACATCTGGTGCGGCTATCTCTGGCAAGCAGACGAGCATACAAGCAACATAGTCAGCAGTGAAGCAGCGTGTGGTGGGTGCCACTTGCACATTGAGGGCACTCCACAGCCACTCCCTATCGGGCGGCAAGGCGTGCGCGTGGATGGCTTCAGACACACCTGGCGGCTCAGGGTGCACTCTCAGGGGGCGAGCGTGTGACCACAGCAAGGCACAGCATGGCACGGGCGTCTCGTCCTTGTGTTCAGCAGCAGCTCGCAGCACCGCAGCACACCGTCGTGTTCCCGATCAGTGGGACAGGAGCTGCAGTGCACGTGGTGGTGTTTGTTGTGTTGGTGGTGGTGCCTGATCAGTGGGACAGGAGCAGCAGTGCACGTGGTGGTGTTTGTTGTGTTGGTGGTGGTGGTGCCTGATCAGTGGGACAGGAGCAGCAGTGCACGTGGTGGTCAGTGGGACAGGAGCAGCAATGCACGTGCGTGGTGTTGCTTGTGGAGTTGACGTGCGCCCACAGGTGGAGCTCAAGGCTGCCCGCCGCTCGTGGGCCGAGGCGGGCCTAGGGCTCACCCTGGTGGCATCAGGCGCCTCCCTCGCTCTCACGCTGCTCAACGCGCTGCCCTCATTCTCATGGTTCAAAGTGCGGGTGCCTGTGCCCGGCGGCAGCGCGCTCATGGTGCCGCTGCACACGTTCGACGCCAGCGTGGCGGCGCGCGGCTTTGACGCGGTGCGTTGTGTGCGTTGACTTTCACATCTGTTTGGATGCCTCGGTGAGGCCGGAGCGCAACTACCGGGCATATCAGATGGCGCGGATCCGTAGTGCTCCACGCAGAGGTCACCAACAGCAGCAGGCAGGCAAAAGCCAGGCGGCCACCACGCAGCCAGTGTGTGTGTGTGGTGCGGGTGCTGCGGTGTAGCACCGTGGGGGGCTGTGGGTTCAGGAGGAGGACGAGAGGAGGGCAGCACGTGCGGAGCGAGCAAAGCATTTCATGCTGCACTGGGGAAGCAAGAGCAGCAGCTCTTGCAGCGTGCCATGCATCTCTCTTGCGCCCGTCATCATCAGGGCAAGCAAGGGCTGAGGGCAGCACTGCCCAGCCACCGCTGTGCCCTTGTCTCCATGCGTGCAGCTGGTGGGGGTGCTGCGCGACCGCGTGGCCGAGCGCCTGAAGCAGGAGCTGCCGCCCGTGGCCAAGACGCACCCCATGTACATGAGCGTGGCCATTGCCGTCTGGGCCGGACTCATTGGTGAGGCCTAGGGGGGCAGGGAGTGACGGGCACGTGGGGCTGGTTGGTGTGTGTTCATCATCATCATCATTGCATTGCCTTTTTATGGCAGGTGCTGCTGGACAGGAGGATTCACGCGCCAATGTCTGAAGAAGAACTTATCGATTGGTAGCATATTCATATTATGAATTGTGCAGCATCAATCGGGGGCCTGGGTGCGCAGGGATAGGTGTGGTGTGGGTGGCAGAGCAAGCGGCTGTGTCGTCGCTGCCACATGCAGCCGTCGTTTCATAACGTTTGCTGCCCCGCCTGTCCCGTGTACTGCCTGTACCGCAGCCATGGCCATGCTGGGCCCCTCGCTGCAGTACAGCCGCATGCTGTACCGCGCCATGCACGTGCCCGCCTGGGGCAGCACCTACATGCGCCAGAGCCCTGCGGCCATCAAGGTCCTGCAGCTGGGCCTGGTGCTGCCCTTCCTGGTGGTCGTCTCACAGGTACACATGGGCCAGCCCTAGCCCTAAGCCCTAAGTCTTAGGGCTTGAACGAAGCTGCACAGCTTTTCATATCAGCACTCACCTGCTCGCTGGCATGTGGGCGCAGAGACAACATGTTGCTAAGCAAGGGCTCATCCTAACCCTAGTTTGCCATGGTGACCTTGTGTGAGTGCATGCAGGTCCCGCCGCTGGTGTGCTACTGGGGCCTGCCGCTGCAGCACCTGCCCATCATCGGCGCAGGGCTCATGTTGCTGGCCGCGGTGGTGCAGGTGGCGGCCATACCCTCGCTCATGCAGGTGAGGGCTCGAGGGATGCGACGTGCGGCGGGTTTTAGTCAAGCTCAAGAAGAAGTGATTCGTCGACCTGCTGCTGCGTGTGCTTACCTGCCTGTGTGCCCCGTGTCCTGTTCAGGCGTACCTGGACGGGGGCCTCCTGTTCTGGCACGTGCTGCTGCACAACGGAGTCGACTGGGAGGTACGGTGGAGGCGGAGGAGGACTGTTCTGTGGCTAAACATCGTCTGATGACTGTTCTGCGGCTAAACTACCGTCTCGCCTTGCATCTGATGCAGCCGTCCCGGTCAGGGCAGTATGGAGCTACATGTGCTCATCGCATGTGTGTGCGTGTGTCGATATTTGAATCTCATGGGGCGCATCGGCGGGGCCGGAGCCCAACTACCAGGCGTATCTGATGTCCCGCACTCAGGCACGCGATCCTAAAAATACTAAAACGCCGTGTGTGTGTGCACAAAGCACTTGTGCTCTGCGTGGTTGTTTTCGCCTATTGAATCGTCACCATCACCACTGCATGGCGTTCACGCGGCAGGTGTCATGATGTTGCAGCGCAGGAGGATTCACGCGCGAATGAACATCGTGTGTCATTTTGTGCAGGGCAAGATGGAGCAGGTACGCCGCCGCCTGGACAGCGTGCGCACGCTGCTGGGCACCGCCTGCGCCCAAGTGCTTGCCCCGCCGCTCATCGCCAGCAGCCTGGGCCTGCTCCTGCTGCTGCACTCGGGCCTGCCTGCACAGGTGTGGAAGGGAGCCGCTTGTACAGTGGGACAAGCGCAGCGCGCAGTGCGCACGAGCACAAAACGCACCAGGCAGCCCGGGGCAACCAGTCCTGTGCGTGCTGTGGCGCATGCCATTCTGTCCCTCGCCGCTGTGCTTACGCAGATCAGCGACGCCACCTTGGTTCACCGGCAGGCAGCGCTCACCAAGCTGCCGGACGGCTTGGCCACTGTGCTCGCCTCGGCCATGGCCTATAACGGCAGCAGCACCGCGCACCTCGCCAACGTCACCGCCCATGTCACTGCGCCGTCGCCACCCGCACCACCACCAGCGGCACCGCCATCTCAGGAAGAGGACGGACTGCTGGGACTGACGGAGGACGGCAGCGCCGTGATCCCCGAAAGCGTGCTCAAGTCGGCAAAGGCGGCGAAAGAGGAGGGGGCGCAGGCGGAGGTGGGGCCGGGGAGAGTGGACGATTTGTGGATGGTGCTGAGCCACTTTTTGGGGTGGTGGACGTGCCTGGTGTGGTGCGTGTACACGGGCGGGGGCCTGGCCGTGTCACGCCTGGGCCTCAACAGCGCGTGATTGTCCTTGCTTGAGCGCGCACGCGTGCAAGTGGAACCCCCTTGGATCAATTGACGTGACGCACGTGGGGCAATCCAATCGCATGGGGCCACCCTGATGAGAGTGCCAAGGTCGAACCGTGCGGCCCAGGATCGGCAGAGGCAGCGCGGCGATGATGCGCGATGGGTAGCACTCGTCGGGAGGATGAAGAGGCGCCGTCCGCGGCGCCTACTGGAGGCGTGGGGCCGCCTGCGGAGCAGGACCTCACAGAAGCAGCGATGGAGGAGGAGCAGCAGCTGGTGCAATCACACGTCGTGGCGCCTCAGGTGGGCAGCGCAGCCATGCCAGCCGGCAGCTGTGCGGCCCGCGATGGGCAGACGTTCGGCGCGTCTCGCCGCCAGGTGCACCAGTCGGTCCTCATCTCCCCTCTGGCCTGTGGTCATGCGCATGTGCAGTGGTTCGCCAAGGCGTATGCGTGGCTCAAGCGGCACGGGGGCGAGCACTGGTGGTGTCAGCACACGCAGCGTGAGTGGCGTTCGGCAGGGCAGACGTCAGCAGCACCACGTCCAGGCAGAGCATCGCAGTCCATCTGGCGCCAGTGATGCAGCACCCGTGCTTGTGATCCGCGTGCCGCTGCATGGCGCACTACTCGGTCTCACATTCCCGGTGCCATCACCTGCCCTCCCTCCTGCCCCCCGCGCAGTCACCTTCCTCCTCTCGGACGTCCTGCGCTATGACACCCAGGCCACGGTGCAGCAGATCTGGGCCACCATGTCCGCGCAGCTCTCCGCCTGCACCGAGTGCATGGAGGGCTTGCATGGCAGGGAGGGCTTGGGGCGGATCCTGTCAGAGTACCAGCCTGCGGACGCGGAGCCGCTCATCCAGGCGTTGCAGAGGCTCAACGCGCAGAGGCTGCTGCCGCTGCTGCGTGCCGGTGCGGACAGCAAAGACCCGCAGCAGCCGCCCTCCTCCGCGGTGAGTCACAGGTTGCTTGTTGGTTGGCGGGGTGTCTCCTGGTGGGCTGAGAAGTGTCTCCTGATGGGCAGAGAGGCTGATGCTGCGTGCTGGTGCGTGCTGACACATAAGTCTGCATGGCTGACAGCACGCTGCAGGCAGTGCTTGCAGTGATTGCTTGCCAAGCAGGGATAAGTACGTGCGTTGGTTAGCACGTGTGTGCTCACATGGTGCGCAGGAAGTGCTTGCCGTGTACGAGGTGCTGGTCTTTGACGAGGAACTGATGGCCGACAACGAGATTTGCAGCGCGCTCATCGAGGCGCTGCACACCATGGTGGACGTGCACCAGCTCGAGTTCAACAACAGGTGTGGGGGCTGTGCGGCCGATGGTTAGCACTTGCGTGTGTGGGCCACGCCACAGTTCAGGGCCGCACGCCTGCAGCGGGCAGCAGGGCGGGTGGCAAGGACCAGCAACTAGCAACACAGATACTAGCCCTGGTAGTGAGTCATGCTCATCTCACGGTGCGTACAAATGCAACGTGTTGTTGCCTGTTCAGGTACCCTGGCCTGTACCGGCTGCTGGCGCACGCTTCCCTGCGCGGACAGTCTCTTGGCATGCGGGCGCTCGAGTGCAGCGTGCCCTTTGACAGCTTCGTGGAGCTGGACAGGTCGTGCGGCAAGCTGCTCACAGACTGGGCGGCAGTGCTGCAGGTGAGAGCGCAGTGCAAAAGTGATGTTCCCCACGAGCTGCTGTGATGCCACCTGGGAAGGTTGGTGCAGTAATGGCACCGACGGGGCATGAGGCGGTGTTTTGCCATCTGTTTCAACACCTCGACACACCATACCTGCGTGTATGTCGCTGTCCTTCCCGGTCACCGCAGGAGTGGTGGGTGGATGGAGGCCTAGCCACATGGGTCCCCGTCAACACTTTGGACCCCGCGGCGACGGCGCTGGTGGTGGCGCCGCACCCCCTGGAATCCGGCCGCGCGCGCACGGCAACGCTGCCAGAGTCTGTCTGGCATGCGGTCAAAGCCCTCATGCAGGTCATGCAGGTGCGTGGTTGTGGGTTGGGGCTGCTCACCGGGGCGTGCTCGCTGCGTGCGGCTGCTCGACGCCTGATCCAGCTTCTTCCTCAGGATGATGACTCACTGTTTGAGCCACTCACTGAAACTCAAACACACGCAAACCCACTGCATGCCCTGCAGCCCCAAGCCATGGAGCAAGCCCTCTTCGAGCACGCGCCTTCCCTGTTAGACGTGACCCTGCAAGCGGCTGGTCAGCCCCCCGCCCTGCCCCAAGACCCGCAGCATGTGCGCCTGTACCGGACCGTGCTGTGCTGCCTCACGACCACGCTGCGCACGCTGGGCCGCACGCTGTGGACGCGCCCGCTGCGCACGCCACGGGATCGTGACGACGGCGACGATGGCGACGGTGTTGGCAACGGCGGCGGGGGCGGTGGTGGTGGTGGTGGTGGTGGTGGGAGGGGCAGGGAGGACGGGGAGGGGCTGCGGCACACGGGTGGTGGCGGCGGTGGTGGGGGTGGGGGTGGTGATGGCAGCGGGGCGGAGGAGGGTGGGGGAGGGGCGAGGAGGGGTGGGTGGGGCGCGGAGGGAGGGAGGTGGGGCGGAGGTGGTGGGGTGGGAGAGAGTCAGGGGGGGCAGAGGGCGTGGACGACGGCGCGCGACCTGGCGGATGTGGTGATGGGCGCGTGGCAGAGCGTGCATGACGACGCCTCGCACTGGGTGCGTGTGGCATTGCATGACGTTCACGACAGGTGTCATGATGCTGCAGCCGTCATAAAAGATTGCCAGGCAGGCCTCGTCAAGCAGAGTTACGCCAGTGCACGTTGCTGTGTGCGTGTGGTGTGCCATCATGTCAGTATGGTGCCACGAGGACGTGTCCTGTCCGAGAAACTTCAGTGAAAGTACAGTGAAATGCCTGGTGAAATGCAACGTGATTATCAAGGCGAACTCGTCGATGAAGTCAGTCGGCGAAGTCTGCTTTTGTGCTGGTGCTGGCAGGCCCCGCAGCCACCTGCCTGTACCGTCATGTGCTACACCGCCAACAGTCCGCGTACACACATTTGGGACTACCAGGCGCCAACGTGGATGTGAATACCAACTTGCTCACTTGCATTTCGCTCTCCGAGCCACAGCACGAGCTGGGAGAGGCATGCATGCTCACACCCAGAGCCACCTGCCCAGCTGCCTGCCTGCACTACGCTGTGCTGCCCCCTGTGCCTGCATAGTCTGTCCTCTCCACCTGCAGTATGCTGCGCTCCCTCGCTCTCTTGCCCCGTGCACACAGGAGGGCGTCAAGCTGCTCGAAGCACTGCTCAACGCACTAGCAGGCCCTGACCCCACCACCACCACCTCCGCGCCACCGCTCTCTCTCCCAGGTGGCCGCCCATCCAGCCTCCACCACCACCAGCAGCAGCAGCAGCAGCAGCAGCAGCCCGCCTGGAGGCAGCAGGAGCTCGAACTGCTGCCAGAGCTGCTGCAGTTCACGCTGCACCAGGTACATGCGGCGTGAACTGCAGCATGGTGTATGCGGCGTGTACGCCACCTGCACATCGGCTTTAGCCTGAGTTGCATCTGTTTAGATTCCTCACATAGGGCCCACAGGGAGCCACAACCGTGCCACACACACTTGCTGTCGCGGTAAATGCATGATCTGGCCTGGGCTGGTGCCTAATCGTTCCTTGCTGCTGCTGCGTGCTGCCATGGTTGATGCGGCCTAAAGCAAGCTACACTCACATACGTCAATATTCCACTTGTGACGTGCTTGCCCTGGTGCCATCACGCTAGTGCCACTAGTGCCCTGGTGGCGTTCTTTTGCTTATTATACAGGTGGTGACTAACTCACCACTAGTGCCCTGGTGGCGTTCTTTTGCTTATTATACAGG
>QAXK01002383.1:0-16161 GCA_004335735.1 Chlorella sp. KRBP | reverse complement strand
CGCCGCCGCCGTTCCTCCCGTCTCTGTCGCGCCTCCTCCTCCTTCTGCTGCTGCTGCTGCTGCTCCTGCCGTTGCTGTTGCTGCGCAAGCACCTGCTGCCGCTCAAAATGCACCATCTGTTGTCCCAACAGCGCCAGCCGCTCCCGCTCCTCCTGTTCGTCCTCGGCCTGCTGCCGCATAAGCTGGTTCTCCCGCTGCTGTTTTGCCCGCCCCGCATCTTCACGCTGCGCACGAGCCAGGGCCGCACGGCCCTCTCCCCGCACTGCTGGTGCGCCTGGCTCTCCACCTCCACCTGCAGCGCCTGCCCCACCGCCGCCCGCAGGTTGCAGCATGTGCTGCTGCTGCTGCTGCTGCTGCGCCAGTCGCGACAGGAGCACCTGTCGTGGAGAGAATCCCATCACCACCAGCATATCTATTGGCAACCCTGGCGGAACCCCTGGTGGCAACCCTCCTGCTACTGCTGCTGCTCCTGCTCCTCCTCCTGCTGCACCACCGCCTCCTGCTGCTGCTGCTCTTCCTCCTCCCCCTCCTCCTCCTCCTGCTGCTGCTGCTCTTCCTCCTCCTCCTGCTGCACCACCGCCTCCTCCAAGGCCATTTGGCTGCACCCGGCGCCTCTTCGCCACGTGAGCCGCATCGTCATCATCGTCTCCAGTCAGGTCCACAACCAACTTTTGCGCTGGCGCTGCGCCAGGGGGCCCAGGAGCACGACGCTTGGCCCCGGTGGCAGCTGGAGGCTGCCTGGGGACTGCCGGGGCGCGGGCTCGGGCGGGTTGGGCGACGGGCACTGGTGCGGGTGCACGCTGCGAGCAGCAAGTGTGTGCATGGCAGCAAGGCTGAGCATCCCGGATCCGGGCCGGCGCTTGCATAAAGGTTGCCCTGCAGAGATGCTTGCAGGACCTCTTACCTGGCGTGCTGGGCGTGCAGCGGCGCCGGCGTGGCCGACGCGGGCGATGGGGCCAACGACGCTCCCTGCGCCACGCAGACGTGCGAGAAGAGGCTTTCATGTGGGCATGCAAGGCTCTCGAACAGCGCAACCTGCACCTCCTGCACCTGCTGCACCTGCCGGTCACCTTGCGCACCTTGCGTGGGGGCTGCGACCGCGCGACCGGCTTCCTCCTGCAGCGAACGGCGAAGCGGCAAGGCGTCAGCGACACGCGGCTGGTAGTGCGCTCGAGCTCGTGTGCTTCCGCCAATGGAGCCCCACCTGCTCCGGTGGCCGGTCCAGTCCCGCTGCCACGCGCCATCTGTTGTGAATCTCGCGGTGGCTGCCCATGGCTGTTGCCTGAGGACTGCCTTGCTGGCAATGCGGGGCAAGAGGTGGCTGGGTGGTGGCGTGCGTGCGTCCGCGCAGCCATGGGCGGAGGCCTCCCGCCCTCCGGCTCCTCTCTGGCAGTGCTTACCCTCGCTGGCTGGCAGAGCAGTGTGAGCTCTGACGATTTCTCCGCTGGCGTCGCGGAGCGCGTGTCGTAGGGTTTGGCTCGCGCGCTCCGGGTGAGCGGTGGCAGTGGTAGAGAGGCTCTCAATGTGCATCCATGCAGTATTGACATGGTGGGGCGCCCCCTGGCTCACCCATGCGGCCATGCGGCCAGTGCAGTCTCCCAAAGAGCTGACCAACACGCCTCGGGCCTAAACACAGCAAGGTCAGTGCAGGTGCCACAGCTCCACCGCGTGCACATGGTACTCGGGGCCCGACGCCAGGCAGGGCGAGCCGAACGTGTCGCAGTACGAGGAGCTGCCTTCGAACAGGTCGTTGTCCAGCTGCAAGCACATGCACACGTGCATCACATCGCAGCCGTTTAGTGCAGGAACCTGCTGTGGGGCAACGGCCATGCTGAACAATTGTTTTGCCCGGCTCTGACCCCGAACACAGCCAGCTGGCAAGACGCAGCACGGACGAGCAAGGCAGGCAGTGCAGCGCCCTCGTTCAAGCACCACGCACCCAGATGGCAAAGTGCCCGACGCCGCCCACGCCCAGCCCCTCGTGCGCCGAGAACTGGAAAAAGTCGTTGTGCGTGTGGCTGCGCCCCGCCGACACCTTGTGCCAGTGATACAGCCGCCGCCTGCGCAGTGCGCACGCCGGGGCATGACACGCGAGTCAGATGCAACGCCTAGACCCTTTCACAGCACCTGCGTGCCGCCCACTCGCGTCACGCCCACCCTCCCTCACGCCAGCTCCTCACACACATCCTCTCACCCCAGTCTCCCAATACCACGCCCGTCCCACGCACACCACCTTGTCATCTGCCATTCCATCCACTCACGTGGGGTGCAGCTTGAAGACGGTCGTCTCCCCCGTGCCGTAGAAGCGGGGGGCAATGTGCCAGGCCTCAGCAGCAAAGGCGCCAAACACGTGCCCCACTGCGCGGCAGCAGCAAAAGCCAAAGCGTGCCATGGCCAGCAAGGGTGAGGCTGCGGAGAGGTGCCAAGCACACAGCTCTATCCTCGCTGCTGATATCCGTGCTGCCTTGGTTTGTGTGGGCTGAAGCCCCGTCCGCAAGCTACACACACACAGGCATCCAAACAGGACGCACAACATGGTCACAGCACTCCAGGGCTGGGAGAGGTGCCACTGCTGCTGCACCCGAATAAGCCCTGGAATCTGGGGAAGCAGGTGACTAATGTGGCGAGCACGCACGTGCGTCCTTGAACAAACCAGCACTGTGAGTGCGTAGGGGCTAGCGTTAGGGTTAGGAACCTACACCGGGTGCAGTACACAGTGTTGTTCCAAGCGCTCACGTGCGTCCTTGACGACCAGGACAGTGGGCGACTTGTGCGCGGCCTTGCGGTACATGGTGTGCAGCGAGATGCCGTCACGGTGCGTGCAGTACGCCAGCTCCCACCTGCACGGACACAAACACACGTGTGTCGATACTTGCTTCTGTTTGGGCGCCTCGGCGGGGCCAGAGCCCAACTACTACGTGTGCACGCAGCGCACTTTCCGCTGTAAAACCTGCGGCATTCAACTCGCCACTCGTGGCGTCGTGACGGAGTGCACGTGGAGAGGACATGGCCGTGAACCTCGCCACCCGTCACCTCATGGCCGGACGTCTGACTATCGTTGCTGCTTTACGGGTCTGATGGCCCGGGCTGCCTGTGCGTGCTACTTGGTGCTCACTGTATGGCTATCCCACTCTCTCTCACCTGCATGCCCTGTAGCGTGCGGGCACCGCGCCCCCCGTCACCAGGGCCACCACATCCTCCTTGGACAGGAGGCTGCTGCCGTTGTCTGTCATCAAGGGCCTACACACACCAACACACACCAAGGTTTGAACGCTCATCAAAGGCCTGCAGTCGCAAACCAGGTTTGCTGTTCCTGATCAAGGGCCTGGGTCATCAAGTGGGTCATGAGTGGGCTCATCAAGTGCCTTCAAGCACGCCCCGTCCGCATAAGCACGGCAGGGCACTGCACTCCTCCACCGCCACACCGCCTTGTACTGCCTACACGTCGCTGCTCCCAACAATACGGCCCCGAACACACTCACATGTGCGCCTGCAACGGGCCAGGTGGCACCGTCATAGCCACCCCCTCATCCTCCACCACCCCTCTAGGCGTGCCCCCGCCAGCCACCGCCGCCTGCCCCACCCGCGCAGGGCTCCCGCCCCCCATCACCCCGCCGCCCGCCATCCCACTCCCCACCACCGCCGCCGCCGCTGCTCCCGCCGCGCCCAGGCTGCCGCTGCCGTTGGGTACCAGCTGCGCCTGGTTGAGGTGCAGGGTCTGCTGGGGCGTGAGCAGATGCAGCTCGCCGCTGTGCGCAGAGATGAGGCCTGCTAGCTCCCCGCTCTGGTGCTGAGAAATCACAGTGTCCGTCCTGTGAGCATCAGGGCACATCAGGGCACACCAGGGCACATGCAGTGTCCGTCCTGTGAGCATCAGCGCACATCAGGGCACATGGCGCGCGCACCATCGTCGCCGTCCAAGTCGAGTCCTGAGCTTTTGCGCAGCGGCTGCCTGCCCTACTGGAAGGACAATGCAGCTGAGCAAATGGTTGGATGCTGCTGGCACTTGCTTCCAGCTCCACAGGCCGGAGGAGCGTATGCACCTAAGCCCTAACGTACATCTGCCCTCCCTCACCATGTCCTCCATGGGATTCCCTCGTTTATGTTGCGCAGCTGTTCCCACGACCAGCCGCCGCGAATGGGACGCAAGCCCTGCATGCGGGCACACCATCACACCATCACAACTGCATTGGCCACGCAGGCAGGAGAGAAGCCGGAAACCTTCAACGCCTCAAGCGTGCGGTCATACTGCAATCACGCCGCCTTGGCAGTGACGGCACGCCGTGCCTTCCGCAAAGCTTTCCGCTGGCTCTGGCACAAGGTGCACAGTGCCAGGCACACACCTGACCAAGACACACCAAGACACGTGCGCAGGCTGCTTGACGAGGCCTGCCTGGCGATCTGTTGTGCCGGCTGCAGCATCATGACGCCTGTCGTGAATGTCATGCAATGATCATGATGATGACGCTCGCAAGCGCACCTGCATGCCAAACTCGAGGAAGCTCTCGACGATTGCCTGCACCGCTGAGGGCGCCAGGCTGGAGGAGAGGATGGGCCGCTCGCACGGGTGGCCGTAGCGCTGCGCCTTGCTCAGTGGGGCGTGGGTGTCCTGCAGCCGCAGGATGGGCCCTGCGCACACGCAGGCAGCGCGTGCAGTGTGCACACACACTGACGTGTGCTCCTCAGCTGAGGAGAAGTCGGAGCAGGTGTCGAAAGCCTGCCACAGCTGTGCATGGCTCTGACAACATGATCACTCACCCACCCACTCACTCTACCAGTCACTCCATCACTCACTCTCACCCCGTCACTCACCCGTGTCCGTGTACCGGTTGGCCACCCACTGCACCCCCGCAGGCAGCGCGCCAGGCGCCTCCAACGAGTTGAGCACCTGGGCCAGGGGGGCCATGTCGAGGCGCGGCCACACGCCACGGCTCCACACCTCGACGAACTGCGTGTACTTGCACTCCACCTCGTACCTGCACCCGGGAGCAACATCATCATCATCATCATCATTGCATACATGCAGCCTTCATGCCAGGTGTCATGATGCTGCTGGTGGCAACACACATGTGCTGGGAGCCCATCTGTCCATGTCTGTGCCAGTACCAGTATTGCGAGGTGTGCTACTCTTACACCCAGTATACGCACGGCATCACCATGGAAAGCAGTTACGCTTCCCAACTGTGACCATTCAACGATTGGTAGCAGAGGCAGAGAGCAGGGAGGCAGCGCCGCGCCATTTGCACCGGCCCTAGTTCCCATCGACGCGCACCTGTTGCCGTCGTACATGCACAGCACCACGTCGGCCCCGTGCGTGTGCGAGAAGATGGAAAAGTAGTGGAGTGGTTCGTGGCACCGCACCACGGCCAGGCCCACCTGCGCGTGCATGGGAGCACCCGCCCGCAGGGAGGTTGGTTGGCAAACTGTGCTCCAACTTCAGGCCGCGGCATTACGCCCACCCCGGTGGCCTGCTGATGCAGGAGATACATGCAGGCGTGGGAAACGTTCAGACTAAGGCAATCGTGCGAAACGTGCCTTTCCGCTGATGTCCACCGTGCTGTCTCCGGCAGCCTGCAGCAGCGTGTCAAACCCGCCCACCACCTGCAGGGTGCGTGCGGCGCACAGGACGCATGCAATGTGCGGCGTGTCCACCCTGCACCACAGCCCTGATGATGATGACGTCTTCTGAGAGCCAGATGCTTGACGAACTCAACCCACCTGCGTGTATTCGTCTTGCCAGTCCACCCACGCTGGCTCCGGGTCTGCATGCATCGTTCAAATCACAGTGCTGGGTCAGCCACGACACAGCTGCGCATTTGCCGGCTGTGCTGGGCAAGCTAAGCAAGGCAGCAAGTAACACCAGGCAGCAAGTCAGACCAAACCGCACCTGCTAGGACGGCTGCAAACTTGGTCAAGAAGTAGTTGAACTTATCCTCACAGTCCTGTACAGGTGGGGTTGGGGCGGTGCGCCAGGGCAAACAGTCACGGCAAGCATTTTTGGTGGGGGCGGCCGGCAATGGCGGTTTGCACGTTGCGCACACACCTTGGCCTCGTACGGCGCCGAGAACAGCCGCTTCTCCAGCGTGTTGAGCCAGCACACCAGCTTCAGCGCCGTGAACGCTTGCCTGCGCGCGACGCACGAGCGGTGCCGGGTGAAGCGTGCTGTGTGGCCTGTGCTGGCATGCTGGCACCTCACCATGCCCGCTGCTCGTCCCTGAGTGCCCTGCTGTGGCCGCTCTGGAGCAAACATGTGCCCCAATGCGTCGCACCTGTGCGCTTCCGCGCCTGGTTTCCCCCCTGTGCTCTTCTGCTGCCTATACACTGTATGCTCATCTGCTCGCCAGAAACGGCCGCGCCAGATGTAGAGCTCGACACACACCTGATGTTGGTGAGAAAATCTTCTGCTCCAAAGCTGGAGATGAGCTCGGGGCTCAGGAAGGCCTCCCGAAAGTCCCCTATCCGCGACATGTGGCGCAGCACTGCGGTGCAAGCAAGCACACGCACCCCGGCCATAGCGCCGAGTGAGTACGTGACGTTTGCCCAGCAGGCTGCGCTGCATGGTGTCGTGGACCCTGATGCATACAAGCAGCGAGACTGACTGATGGAGCAGTAGTGCTCATTTGCTACGCACCACACCTGCCTCCTGCCTGCCTCAAGTACTCGTGCATGCCTCAGCGACCACAACTGAGCCACGGGGCGCACCTGGTTCGTGCTGCAGCGCCAGCTGGCGGTTGCAGTAGCACCAGACCGACAGGAAAGAGTCCACGTCAAAGTGGTTGGTGGTGACGTACGGTAGTTGGAGGTACCGGTACGTGTCACCACCCGCCCAGTACGACCCCCTCTGCGTGCGCACGGGCAGGTGTTGTGCAGGCAGGTGCAAGCACCACCATCACCAGAGCTTCCCTGGCAATCCCACCGCCGTGCCCTGCTGATCTGATGCTCATGCCTGCTGCTGCTGCTGCTGCCGAGTGAGGGCAGCAAGGGCAGCCTTGAGGTTTACCTTGAGGGCGTTGAGCACTATGTCAGTGCTGGTGTCACTGGCTACGGCAGGCAGGTTGGACGGGTTGTGGTGCCCCTGCAGGATGATGTGCCGCGCCAACAGTGGCGACAAGCTATCAATGAAGCTATCGATGAAGCTTGTCATTTTAGGTCTGCCTGCACTCCGCTGCCCCTGCTAGCAGCCTCCGGTGCTGCTGGCTGAGGTGGCGTGCTGCGCGCCACCGTCGGCCCCGTCCCATCCTCTCTGCCTGGCGCCACGGCATCACTTCGTGGCTGATGGCGGCAGCAGCCCTATCAGGTGATGCAGCTTGTCTGCAGGTCCTTGCCTTGTGGTGCGTGAGCGTCGGCGTGTTCTTGGGCGCCGTGCAGTCGACCACCAGCACCTCGCCGGACGTCATCTGCGCCTCCTTGAACGGCACGTAAGTGAAGACCTCCCGCTGCGTGGCCATCCGCCATATGTAGACCAAGCCGTGCGCCACGGCGGCGAACAGGCCGACCCAGGCCAGCAGCTCCAGGACGATGGAGGACATGGACAGCCCATGCTGCCCGTCCGTGTGCGGGAAGAACACCCTCATGGCCGACATGAGCGCATTGAAGCGCTTCTACTGCTGATCCGCACGCCCACGCCACGACAGAGCCCCGGTCCGCCATGGCGCGCCTGCTGCTGGTTCGTTGGCCCAGAGGCCGCTGCACGCTTGGTGAGCTGCATCACACGCTCTACGCAGCAGCAGTGAGCCAGTTCAATTGCAGCAAAGGAACACCGAGCAGGAGGTAGAGAGGTGGGCCACCCCAGGAGCAGCGATGGCGCGCTTCGGCTTGCCGACGGTGCTGGGCGCTGGCGCAGCCGGAGCGTATGGCGCGCAGCAGCTAAAGGACAACGGGCTCTCAGGAGTGTGGGGGATGCTTCCCAACACCTGGTTGCCTCCCAACCTGCAGCAGTCCGGCGCGGCGGGCGGCAGCGATAGCGCGCAGGTGCGTGCCCTTCACCGCTACCCTGATGGCGGGGCGCCTGTCGCGAGAGAGCGTGACGAGAACCATCACGGGCGCACCCGCGGAGCCTCGCACCAGCACCTCCAACTCTGCGGGCAGCGTGTGCGGCAGCAGCAGTGGGAAGCACGCGCGTGACGCGGGTTGCAGCCATCGGCTTGAGGAGGAGCTCGTCTCCCGACTTGCATCGTGTTCCGTGCCGCAGGTCACGGCGCTGCAGGCCGAGCTGCGTCGCCTCACCTCGACCGTGGGCGACCTGGCGCGGCAGTCCGGTCGCCCCACGGTGGTGCAAGTGGGCGGCAGGCACGGCTGGACCGTGGTGGCCTACCCCGCGGTGGTCGGAGGCGCCGTGCTCTACATCTACTGCAGGCTCACAGGCACCAGCTTTTGGGACCTGCTCTACGTCTCGCGCAGCTCTCTGACGGCCTTCCGCACCACGGTGCAGGAGAGCATGAACAAGGTGTGGGAGGAGATGAAGAAGCAAAAGGAGGAGATCTTCAAGGTGGTGGCGACCATGGGACGCAAGCAGGACGAACTCAAGGACAACCAGGACGCGCTCATGGCAAAGCAGGACCAGATGGACGAGCGGCTGCGGCGGGTGCGCTTGGCGGGGAAGGCCGTCTGGGGCTGGCGCGGGCCAGGGTGGGCGGGGCTGGGCGAGTGGGGCAGGGGGCGGGCAGGGCAGGGCGGGCGGGGCAGGGCGGGGCGGGGCAGGCGCTGCGGCACGTGTGCAAGTGGAGGGGGCCTGTGTGGGCAGCTGCAGAGGGGCTGTGCAGAGGGGCAGTTGCAGAGAAGGCAGAAGCAGGAGCTATTGGAGGTCGTAGGGTTATGCCGACTGGGGCCACAGCGCAGGCTGCGGGTCCGGTAGGCGACAGGATGGTGCCCTCCACAGCCATATTGCACCGCGCTGGGGATGCAGACCTCGTGTCCTGACAGCACCACTGTCCCCGTACCCTGGTCCCCTCTCATACCAGGTGGACGACACGTGCTACCAGCTGGACGCCAAGGCCAACCACACCATCCAGCGGGTGGAGAAGATGGACAACCGGTTACAGGACGTGCACAGCGGCGTGCAGGCAGCCAACCAGGTGAGTGAGGCATGCGGTGGTGACTCGGTGGTGGCGGCCTGGGTGGGGTGGGGGCACGCGCGTGCCGCTGGGGCGTGCACAGCGCTCCTTGCGCACAGACGCGTAGCAGCACCAGCAAGCCGTTCAATCACCCCTCAGGAGCGCTTTGGCAAGCGGAGAAGGGACACTTCGCACGCTTTTGTGTCGTGCGGGACAGCTGATGCGTCAAACCAGGTGCCACCACCACTGGATATACGCACACCCTACTGTACGACCCTTCCACGCAATGACGCGTGCAGGGCATCTACATGCTGGTGTCTGCCGTTTCCGAGGTCACCCAGAAGATCGGGCTGCACAACAGCCGCACCGCCCAGGCGCTGCACCGCTACGTCACCAACGGCCCCGCCTGGCAGGCAAGCGGCGCGCCCCCGCCCGCGCTGCTGGAGGCGTCACTCGGCGCCGGCCCCTCCTCCGCTGCCTCCTTCTCCTCCTTCACAACACCCCCGCTGGCCTCGTCCGCGCTTCCGGCACCGCAGCAGGGCGCAGGAGCGGCGGCGGCGGCGGCGGCGGTGCCCATGTCAGCGGGGAGCAGCATGTCTTACTCGGGTGGGGGCGCAGCGGCGGCGCCGTCAACAGGGGTGGCGACGCCGGGAGGGTTGAGGGGGCTCATGAGCGGAGGTTTGGGCAACGGGGCGGCGGCGGCGGCAGCGGGGAGCAGGCCGCAGCAGGTGGTAGAGGAGGTGGCCATGGGGAATGGTGGTGGTGGTGGTGGTGGGGCGGGGGCAGCAAGTTGTCGCATCGAGGACGTCACCGAGGCGCCTGGGGTGGGGGTGGCGCCGGCAGCACCTAAGGGGGTGCAGGTGGGGGGCTTGGGCATGCTACGGGGGTTCCACTGACTACTAACGCGCGCTTAGGGGCGTTGTTCTCTCCTGACAGTGACGATGTGCGGGCAGGTGTGTGCGGGTGCAGGGCTTCCGATTCTTACCGTGTAGATAGAGCGCCTGTGGTGGGCTGCAAAGCAGAGCGTTGGAGTAGGAGTGGGGTTGTGATTCGGGTTGGCGGGGACTTGGTTTGGGATTGTGCCTCTCGCGTGGCCGTTGCGGCCTTGGTGCGTTGTCCACTCTTGACGACGTGCGCTTTCAAGGCGTGTCCCTGTGGAACGTGCACCGTGGCAATGCTCACTGTTGGAGCAGGCGCGCTCCTCACGGCCTGTGCGGCACATCCGGGTGCTGCGACGTGGGCGTGGCGCTGAGGTCGAACAGGCCCAACGGAGGTCCCAAAGACCACAGCGATCCAATGGTGCACCGCAATCGCTGCTCTCGCCTCTGCTCGCCTCTGCCGACATGGATGCAAACCGCGTCGTCCTGCAAAACATTCGTCGCGCCATCGCAACGCCAGACACTGGCGATCGGGTCAGCCACATTGCACATTGGAGATGCGCTTGATCATCTGCGTCCTCCTTTCGGCCATCCTGCTCTCCTCATCAGTCCACGGCTCGCCCTACGCTCCTCAGCAGCCCGGCGCGGGCAGCAAAGCCTTCTTCCAGGGATGGTGAGTCTCCTTGGCGCTGAGGGGCCAGGATGGGGCACGATGGAGCTGAGGCGCAGCTAGCATTACCCAGCGATCCGCCAGGTCGCGAAGCATCTCCTGCGCTTGTCCTGCGCCCTCTGGCCACGCACAGGTACACGCGTATCACCCTGCAGTCCACCGACAATGACCCAGCAGCCCCCACATCGCTAGCGTTCGTCTTGGGCTTCGCCACGCCGCCGACTTCAGGTGCGCGCCCCCCTGCGCCCCATGTGCTGCCTCTTCCACTTCTATACACAACCTCACTCGTGCGCACGATCACGCATCTCCCTCACTGCGCAGGCGACTCCACCTCCAAGGGCGGCCGCTCCACCACCGCAAGCGACGGACCACCCGATGGCCCGCCCGCCCTCTGCATGGTGCTGCTGCAGCGCCGCGGCGCCAACACCACCACCGGCAGCAACGCCGCGGCCCTGGAGTCCTTCCCGCACTACTTTTCTGGCCTCAACGTCACCTCCTCTGGCGCCTCCCCTGCCGCCAGCGCTGCGTCCACAGCAACGCCGGCGTCGGCTTTGACGCGTCAGCGCCACGCAGGCCTGAGCGGGGCGGTGGCCAGCGCAGTGGCTGATGACTCCTCCTCGGGTGTGCCCACCTTCACCGCCTCCACCTTTGGCCCTGACGTGCCTGGGCCAGATGAAGAGGCACACGGGGACAAGGGCGAGGGCGGCAAGCAGGCGGAGGAGGAGGAGGGCGGTCAGCAGGCGTCGTCGTGGTGCAGGCTGAGCGTGGACGCAGGCAGGCTCGTGCTGGAGGCCAAGTTCCCAGGTGGGTCGAGCGGCTTCCTGGGAGTGAATGGGCACCTCTGACCCCGCCACAGCGGGGTCCTGGCACGTGGATGCAGGCAGCTTGTTGGCACGAGTACCTTGCAGTTCCTGCCTTTCACGGGTGTGAAGAATGGCCTGGGCTGCCGGTGCGTGCTGCTCGCTGCTTTATCATGCAAGCATTATGTGGATTGCTCGTGGTGCAGGCACGCTGCGCCTGCGCGTGGTGAGCACTGGCAACCGTTCCGACGCCCTCCCCTGGTCCCCCAGTTCGTCCTCCCCAGAGGGCTGGGCGGGGTCGCTTGGGTCCCTGGTGGCGCTGCACTACGCCACGCTGACCTTGGGCACGCCCGTCAACGTGACGCTGGAGGAGACGGAGGAGGAGCAGGAGCGGCCTGGGGTTGGCAGTAGCAGTGCTGGGAGTAGTCTTGGGGCCAGCGCTGGGGAGGGCAAGGGAGAGGGTGGGGAGGGGAAGGTGGGGGAGGTGATGGAGGGGGAGGGGGAGGAGGCCAAGGTGTGGGAAAAGGTGGTTCGGCGCGTGGAGCGTCACCTTGTGGGCGTGGCGCACAGCGAGGCGCAGTGGGGGCGGGGCTTCCCACCCAGGTGGCTGTGGGCACAGGGACACCTGGTGCAGGGTGCCAAGGGCAAGGCACGTGGCGGTGGTGGTGGTGCTGCTGGGGCGGCGGGCGCGGAGGCTGGGGCGGCAAAGGAGGCGGTGGCGGCGGCGACGACGCAGGTGAGCAAGCGGCAAGCGCAGCAGCCTTGCACGGTTGAGCTTGCTTGCACTACTGAGTGGCTGCTGCTGGGGCACGGTCTGTGGTGCACACACCGTGCGCGGCCATGTCACAGCGCGAGAGCAAAGCCTGGACCTGCGCCATCTCGCAAGCCTGCGCAGCAACAAAACTGAAGCGCGCAAAGTGGCGTCTGTCGCGCACCAGGTACCTGCCTGGCTGCCTGGCTGCCTGCAGGGCCCGCAGGCGGCGTCAGCACCAGGGCCAGGCGCCCCGTGGGTGGCGTCCTTTGTGCTGGCCGGCGGCGACCTGCCACACGCGCTCAGCCCCCCGCTTCCCATGCTGCACCAGTTCCTCTTCTCGTTCCGGTGCGTGTTGCGGCTCGGGTGCAGTCTAGGTCTCGCCTCGTACCAGCCTGCTTTGTCAAAGCAAACGCGCCAAAGCCCTGATGCACTTGTGCACGCATCGGCACCACCCTTGCGAGGCGTTGAGTTCGTGCTTGCTTTTGGCGTGCAGTCCCTAAGGCTTGCAAGCCTCATCATGTGCGTGGTGGGTGCGTGAGCGCAGGCAGGCTGACGGGCTGAGTGTGAGCGTTGACCCCTGGAACCCGCCCCTGCCCGTGTGGGGCATCAAGGAGGAGACGGACGCGTGCGGGGGCACCTTGGGGCTGGAGCTGGGCACGCTCACGCACGTGGTGCAGGTGCGGCAGCGGGAGTGAGGTGGGACGGTCCGTCCGAAGCAACGCAAGCGTGGGAGCCCTGCTCACCCAGTCACTCCACGCACTCCTTGACTGCACCCGCTCACTCACTATGACCCGCCTGCCTGCTCACTCACTCGCCCTCCCTCCTGCCCTCACCCACAGGTGCGCCTGCAGGCCCCGCCCTCGTCCTTCACCGCCGTCCCATGCCCCACCGAGCAGGGCTTCACGCCCCTGTCGGTGGAGTCCTTTGTCGCCGGCGCCTCGGTGACCATATTCCAACGGGGGGTGGTGCAGCGGTGGGGCGTGGGGATGTGGGCCTGGACCTGGCGCACATGGAGGCGCATGACGCAGGTCAACGTGGTGAGTGGAATTCCTTGGACCATCAGCCACACAGGGCTGACCACAGGGCCAGGCTATGCGTTGAATGAACAATCAAAGCAGACTGGAGCCGCTCCAGTTGCAGGGCCGGTCAACTGCGCAAAGCTGCTGCTTGGCTGCCACCCCGTTGGCATCACCTATGTGGGTCAAGCGGTCGTCTGCACATTGCCTGCGTGCAGGACGGGGCCGGCGGCTCCGTCACGTCCGTGGGCGACACTGAGCAGCGCGTGGCGGCGAGCGTGGAGCGCTCCATCGGCGGCGCCCTCTCTGGTGGGAGCGAGGGCAAGGGCAGTAATGGCAGGAGCGGGGAGCAGCCGCAGCAGCAGCAGCAGGAGGCGTCGCAAGGGCGGCGCATGGGCCCTGCTGGCGGCGACACGCTGCCTGTTCGCGTGGTGGAGGGCGCCGCGTGGTGGAACTTGAAGCAGCACTTTGGCAGGGTGCTGGTCGCCGAGGCGCGCTTTGTTGGGGCGGCGCTGGAGTTTGGGGGCACGTACCGGTGCGACAAGGCGGTGGCGGCGGCGGCAAAGGAGGGCGTGCCGGCGAGCTAGCTAGTGGTGGTGGTGGACAATGGCTGTACAGTAGCGGCCTGTACACTATGATGCCTACGAGGCTGTACAGTAATTGCGGGTTGGTCGGGCTGGTGGTGCACATAAGGTTTGGCAACGGGTGGTGAGCGCGTTGAATTTTCCTTTGCACAGTTGTCCATTGCCAGGTGTTGTCATCAGCTGATAGATGCTGTGCTTGCCGCTGCAAGTACGGTGCGGCCGCCACACGTGCCAATCAGGGGACCCGCCTCCTCACCGGCAGAGCGCAAGGACTCAACACTGACCCAGTTAATGCAGGGCCACGCACAGCTCCACCTGCGCGCGTGGCGAACCGGGGCTTGCGTCGCGCCGTGAGAGCGCGGCCATCGCTGACTGCGGCGCAGACAAAGCAGCAACGATGAAGAAGAACGTCGCAGTATCGCTGTTGCTGGCCGCCCTCTCTGCGGCGCTGCTCCTGGGCGTGGCGCACTCGGCGTCCTCGCGCCGCGATGAGGTTGTCGAGTTCGCGGCCATCTACGACGAGAGCGTCGGCTCCAGGGCGTATGGCGTGGAGCGTGCTGCGGGCAGCAAGAGCAGCTGGCCCGAGCTCGTGGGCAAGAGCTTCCCGGACGCGAAGCAGGTGCGGCCTCAGTACCTGGCCTCACAGGCAGGCCAGGCAGCATTTGGCAGCATGCATGCATGCATGCACGCTGGGCGCCTTGGTGATGGGTTCTGTGCGTGGAGGGGCCTTGGGGGGCACGGCGGGTAGTCCGTGCACGCCTCCCACCCGCGCCCCGCTCGCTGCCTCTCTGCCGCAGGTAATCGAGCGGGAGGCGCCGGACGTGGCTGTCTATAAGGTGCTGGAGGGTGCTGCGGTCACGGCGGACTACTCGGAGCAGCGCGTTCGCGTGTTTGTGGACAGCGAGGGCAAGGTGGCCCAGGGGCCGCGCCGCGGGTAGTGCTGGGGCGGTGCAGGCTGTGGAGCGGGAGGGTGGCCCATGGGACAGTGCAGCTGTGCTACGGTGGTGGTCTTCCGTCTGGCCTGGGCGCGCTGTCGGTACTGTACATCAGGACAGGACGTTGAGATTGGTAATTCATCCATTCCGTTGCTGCTGCGCTGCGACGAGCTCTTGGAATTGCCCTGCAAGGACAATGTTGCAGCACTCTGATGGCCGCAAGCAGGGGGGTGGGGAACGAGCAAAGCAGCTGCAAAGGGAGCGTCAAAGCGTTCATCAGTACCACTCGGCAGTACCACTCGGCATTTTGGTTGATGGTTCAATTGGTGCTAGTTCCCGCCCAAAGTAGGTCACCGGCGCTGCGCCGTGCTCTTGGCGCCCACCGTGGCGCCCACCACAAAGCCCTGCTCCTCCAGGCGCTCAGCAATGCTCTGCGCAGCGAGGGAGCAAGCGACAGCAGGGCACTTGCGTACCACAAGGTTGGAACCGCACCAGCATGATAGCAGTGACTGGACAGACCCTGGCTACTTGGGCAGCTCGAGCTTACCTGCTCGAGCTTCACGCGGACCATCATGTTGACCAGGTAGACCAGCAGCACGATGCCGTACCCCGTCATGAATAGCAACCCGACAATCATGCCGGGAATTGCGTTGTCCGCTATCTGCGCGCGTCAGCGCCAGTGCACAGCACGGTGGGCGGGGCGAGGTTAGGAATTCACCTGCTCAAGAGCGTACGCCATACCCTACCGCTACTCTCCCCAGGAGCAGGTCCACCGCCACGAGAATGCAAGTGGACATCCCGCCCATGGTCAGCGCCACAGTAACCCCACTGGCACCTGTGCGGAGTTGTTGGCGGCCTGCAGCGTGGCCGTGTCGCAGACGCAGAATATGAACTCGGACTCTGCGGTCTTGCTGTAGAGGAAGAGGCCGGTGGAGGAGATGTCGAGGCACACGCTTGGGCAGTACCCGGTGATGGGCGGGGGCACTTTGTAACCAACCAGCGCTTGCATCATCTGCAGCGCACGCAAGGGAATGAGTGCCGGGCGCGCAGGCACCGTAGAGTGAGGCCACTGAGGTTGTGCGGGGGCGATGGCAACCCCGTGTGTGAGCACTGCGGCAGGGCGTCCACACGCCAGAGTAGCACGCATCGGGGGCCGCCCAAACTGACTCGAGAGGCACAAACAACGCCTCAACCTCACCAGAGTGTTGGATACGGCGGCCTTGAAAATGTAAATGTCGCCGGCGAACACGCCAAAGCCCAGGCAAAGCACGATGAGCCACAGCGTGATGACCCACCAGGCGACTGGCGGCGTGTGTGGAGGGGGCAGTGGCATGCAGGGCAAGGATGTTAGTGAGGGCGGTTGAGTAACAGGGCTGCGACGTGCAGTTGCGGAGCGACGCATAGGTATGCCAACCCCTCGCTCCTTCGCTCCGTCCCTCCCTCCCTCTCCTTCCCACCCTCCCTCCCTCCC
>QAXK01002382.1:0-12613 GCA_004335735.1 Chlorella sp. KRBP | reverse complement strand
GGGTGAGGGTGGGTGGGTGAGGGTGGGTGGGTGCGTGTGGGTGTGTGGGTGGGTGAGGGAACAAGGCGTTGCCTTGCCGTCCCTGCCTGCTTTGCGCTGCTGCTGGCGCCGCTGCAGCAGCACGCGCTTGTGTGCCCAGGGTGCCCGGTGCCTCGTTGAGATCTGCATACCGCATCGCAAGTTTGTGACATCCTCTACCATACTGTATACTGGATGGCTGTCTCCAACGCCCTCTTTGTGCCCCAACTCTGCCCCACTCTGCCTTTGGCGCCCTCTCTTTCCTCGTGCAGATCCTGTCCATGCTTAGCAAGGAGCCCGACGCACGGCCCACCATGGCGGCGGTGCAGGGCCACCCCGTGTGGTGGGGCGCCGAGGTGCAGCTCAAATTCCTGGTGGACGTCAGCGACAGGTGGGTGGGTGGATGTGGATGAAGAGTGAGGAGAGTGAGAGGAGTGGGAGGGAGGGAGGCAGCAGCAACGCCATCGCTCCCTTGCATTCTCAAGGAGCGGAGGGGCGGACAGTGCCAAGGCGCAAGAGCAGCAACACCGTGAGGAGACGGCACAAAGGTCGTTCACCACACCACACCACGCGTGCTGCGCGGCCCCTCGTGACCTGGTAATCCCATGACCATATCCAAGCACTCCCTCTCTGATGTGCAATCATCATCATCATCATTGCATGGCGTTCACGGCAGGTGTCATGATGCTGCAGACAAGACCATTCATATCATTCATTTCTGATGTGAAATGAATGATATGAATGGTGCACGCGTGAGTCGTGCAGGGTGGAGAACGAGGATCGTGAGCCAGACCAGCGCCTGCTCGCCGCCCTGGAGGCCCACGCCTCCCTGGCCCTGCAGCCACCCGGCGGCGCCCCGGCCACCGGCTACTGCCTGGTGCCCAACTGGGGCGGGTGCGTGGAGCCGCAGCTGGTGGCCAACCTGGGGCGGTACCGGCGGTACGATTACACCAGCCTGCGGGACCTGCTGCGCGTGGTGAGTCATGCTTGGTGGTCTCGACGTGTGTGTACAGCTGTCGTACAGCTGCGGTGCGAGCCTGGAGTTCCAGTCTACTTGGGGCACCTGCTGTCGTTCTGAGGTGTTTGCAGAGCGCATTTGCCACGATGCGCCGCGCCACGACGCGCGCTTGTGCCTGTGTGCGTCTGCACCTGTGTCGCGGATCCGCAACAAGCGCAACCCATTTGCTGTGCGCGTGTGCCTGTGTGCATTCACACCTGCTTTCCACACCCAGATCCGCAACAAGCGCAACCACTTCCGGGAAATGCCGGCCGAGCTGCAAGCCCTTCTGGGCCCCCTCCCGCATGGTTACCTGCGCTACTTCTCGAGCCGCTTCCCGCTGCTGCTGCTCTCGGTCTGGTGCTTCGCCGTGCGGCACTTGGGGGACGAGGAGCAGCAGCTGGCGCAGCAGTACTGGCAGGTGCGCACGGTGGGCTGGTGCCTACTTGTTTGCCCTTGCGGTGAGCCCACGCACAGGGCGCGCTTTGTGGGGTTCTGCTCACGCATCGCCGCTGTGCTTTGCTCTGGTCACGCAACCCGCCACCACCCTCCTCACCTGCTGCCGCCACCCCCTCACTCACTCCCCAATGCAGGGCGGCGCGCAGCTGTACGAACGCTTCGTCACCACCTTCCTCAAGCAGTGGAGCACCACCACCGCACCGGGCCAGCCGACCGGCGCCAGCGCCCTCACCCGCCACCGCCACAGCACCACGCCACCACGCACCATCCCCTCGCCCTCCTCCACCAACACCACCAACACCGCCGCGTTAGGGTTCAGCGGATCGCCGCATGGCGGAGGTTTGCTGGCGGTTTCGGCGTGGGACTCGGCGGCGGCGGGAGTCAAGGCGGTTTTGCGCGGGAACAGCGGCGGGATGGTGGTGATGGGAGGGCTGGCGGCGGCGACGGCGGCGGCAACGGCTGCCCTGTCCCCGCCCAGCACCCCTCCCGTGGCGGCGTTGATTGGAGTAGGGACTGTGGGGACACCGCGGCGTGTGAGCCTTGGGGGCAGTAGCGCTTTGCTTGCTGTGGATGCTGCGGAGGCGCAGCAGCGGGAGGCGGTGGAGGGAGAAGCGGCGGCGGCAGCGCAGGGTGCGGGTGGTGCAGGGGATGAGCAGGTGCTGCAGGAGGGAGAGGGCGGGGAGGGAGGGCAGCAGGGGAGCGGGGAGGGGGCGGTGGGCGTGCGCATGCCGCTCGAGACGTTGCCTTCTTTGGCTCCCATGCTGGAGGCAGGGGTGCCTGTCGTGGACGCGTCATCAGCGGCCGGGGACGCGGCTGGTGGCGAGGGTGGTATGCGGTTTGCTGCAGGGGAAGCAGCAATGGCGGCAGGAGGTGGTCCCACCGAGGAGGGCAGCGGTGCGAGTGTGGCAGGGGCAGGGGCAGAGGGCGCCACGCAGAGCTCAAGTGAGGCCGAGGCGCGCACAGACTCCGCAGTGGCGGCGGCGGCGGCGGCGGCGGCAGTCGCAGCGGTTGTGTCAGCAGTGCAGCAGCAGCAGCAGCCCGACGCGGCGTCAGCGACCACCTCACAGCAGCAGGCTGTCATGACCCAGGCAGGCGCGCCCTCAAACCACCACCACCAGCACCACCACCACCAGCACCACTCGTCTCTCTCCTCCAACGCCGCCGCGTGGGTGCCCCCCGCCTCCTCCTCCTCCCTCGCCCGCCTCAGCCGCGGCTCCAGCAACGGAAACGGAAACGACGCGCCATCCATCCTGCTCATGCCGCCTCCACCGCCGCTGCCGCTGCCGCCATCCTCCCCGCTGCACCTTGCCGCCGCACAGCACCAGCACCCGCAGCAGCAGCCCACGCAGCCGCAGCAGCAGCACCTCCCGCCGGCGGTTGTGGTCGGTTACGAGCTGGACCCGGCCATCGCTGAGGAGGGCGCGTACGTGCGGGCCTTTCCCAGGCGCCCCGGCAAGCAGGTGTGCGACTTTTTCGGCAAGACGGGGCACTGCAAGTTTGGCGAGCAGTGCGTGTTTGACCACCCCGAGGAGCTGGCGGTGCGGCTTACGCCGCTGGGGCTGCCGCTGCGGCCGGGACAGCCGCTGTGCAGCTACTACTCAAAGAGCCGCGAGTGCAAGTTTGGGCCCAGCTGTAAGTTCCACCACCCCATGCTGCGGCCCATCTACGCCGGGCAGACGCTCGGTGGGGGTGGTGGGGCTGGGGGGGTGGGCATTGGGTTGGGGATGGGTGGCGGCGGGACGGGCGGGGGCACCTGATGATGGCGTGCGAGCGTGCACAACTGTATAACGTCGTCAAGACTGGATTGATGCGTGCGTGGCTGCAATTGGACGTGGAATGGATCGCACACGTCTGCCCTCGTCCGCATGGCGTCGGTGAAGCAGGAGCACGCAGCAGCAGCAGGAGCCCAATCGCTTGGTGTGTCAGAGGTGCCGGCGGTGGCTGCAGGCCGCAGCAGCGAAGAGCAAGCAGCTAGCGGCGACATCCGCCTGCACAAGCCTTCCGCTGGCGCGCGCCTACTCCATGCACGAGCTGCGGCGCGGCCTCACGCAGCAGCAGAGCGAGCGCGCGGCCGCACTTGAGGCTTCTCCTGCAGGTCCTGGAGTGACGGGAGGAGCGATGAGCCCGCAGCAGTCCCCCCAGAGCAACGCGAGCCCTCCCATCGTGGAGGCGTGCTGCTCGTATGGCTGCTGGCTCAAGCTCTGGAAGCTGTGGGGCGCCGACGACCCGGACAGCCCGAGGTGCTGCGTGCTTCCTGTTTTACTCTCCGAGTCGCTCGAGTGGAACCCCAGTCGCTCTCCAGACGCAGCAATCCGCGGCGCTGATTGGCGTGCGCTGATTGCCGCCGTGCGCGCGTTGTGCAGGCGCTCGCACTTCGAGCCGTCCTACCAGGCGCCCGTCCCCGCCGTGGCGCTACGCACCAGAGGCGGAGAGGACGAGCAGCTGCAGGAGCGGGACGGGGAGCAGCGCAGGCTGCTGCCAAAGGCGAGTGGGCAGCGACTCAGGCTCGCTCTAGCGTGTGTGGGCCGATGCGGTGTATGGACCATCTCGATGATGATGGCCTCCCCACACCTGCACCTGCAGTGGACCGAGCCGTCTCACGCCCGTACGCGTGGCCAGGAGGGCGCCACAGGTGCGTACATGTCCAATTGCACCGCCAGTGGAGGGGGGGCTCCGGCGCCACGGGCGCACCCAGCGGCAGGTGCGCGGCACATTCTCCCAACGCCGCGGATTACACCCGCTGCGCGTGCAGGCTCGGCCGCGGCATCCACCTCCACCAGCACAGCCGCAGCTGCGCACGCCCCGTCCACACCCAGCGCCCAGGTGCACCACCACATGCGCCTGCACCCCACCTCGGCATCTCCCCTAGGCCTCGGCATGCCCGCAGTGTCCAGCACAGGCAGCTCAGGGGCACCAGGAGCGATAGCGGCGGCCGCAGGGCGAGTCCACGACGTCCCTGTCGGGCATGCCGCCGCCACCGCCGCCGCCGCGGGCGCTCCGGGGGGAAAGCAGGCAGCGGCGCAGCAGCACAGGCGCACGCAGAGCGGCAGCGAACAGGGCGGCGTGCGAACGTCGGCGCGTGCTTCCTCGCAGCAGCAGCAGCAGCAGCCGTCGCTGCCTGGGCAGCAAGAGCAGCGTGCGCAAGGGGGGCCCCGGCACGCAAAGGTGCGCGGGTATCGAAGCTTTGGAGGTGTGCATCAAGCAGATGGGTAAAGGGGGGCCTCTCAGGGGGAACAAAACAGAGTTCAGTCAAAGGCAGGCAGAACACGGCGCCAGGTACGCTGGTTGCACCGCCACTGCACGACAACAAGTGTGTCGCCCTGTACCGTGGTTGTGCGTGCAGCGGCTCTCCTTCACCCCGGCCGACTTCAACGCGGGTGGTGGCAAGGGCGCCTTGGCAGCGGACGCGCGCCCAACTACTGCAGCTGGTGGCACCACCACCGCGGGGGGCATCAGCAGCAGCAGTGCACCGAACGGTGAGGGCCTTGGGGCATGCGCTTGGGTGGGGAGGGGTGGCAGTGTGGGCGGGGAGGGGTGGCAGTGTGGAGGGGTGGCAGTGTGGGCGGGGAGGGGTGGCAGTGAGGAGGGGTGGCAGTGTGGGCGGGGAGGGGTGGGGCAGTGCAGCGTCTGCACTCCTACTCCACATCGCTGGTACCGGACGGGGACAGTGCCTGCCTGCCTTGTGCTAGGCTTACAAGCGCATGTGCGTGCGTGTGCTGAGCTTACAAGCGCATGTGCGTATGCTTGCGTGCCGCAGCGCAACTGAGCCTGGCGCATGACGAGAACGACGACTCCAACTACTGCTCCACGTGCCTCGAGCCCTACACAGAAGGTGAGGCAGCCTCCAGCCCTGTGGGCTGTATCCTTGCGCCTGGCCTGCATCCAGCCCTGGAGAAGCATGGCAAGTGCCCGCTGCACGTTTCATGTGTCGCTAGGCTTGCTGGGAAGCTCTCCCAGCAGCGCACCGCCCCAGCCACCTGCGTGCGTGCGTGGATTGCGTGCCTTGCTGCGCTGCGCAGACAATCCCAAGACGGTGACGGCGTGTGGGCACCACTTCCACCTGCCCTGCCTCTACGAGTGGCTCGAACGCAAGGACACGTGCCCCATGTGCAGCACGCCGCTCATGTTTGACGGCATGGCGTGAGACGTCTGGGGTGTCCATGCGCGCGTGAGGGCAAGGCCCCTAAGGGCATAGGGGCCCATGGGAGGGGATGCAGGATCTGGGTGCAGCGTCGTGGCTGGCACAGCTGCCCTGCATGGAAGCTGAGGCTATTCCATGCCTTGGCTTCAGCAGCGCTGCCACAAGGGGGATTGAGCTGCCTGGCGGTGACGCGCGCCGGTTTGCGCCCTTATGTACGAACGGCGTCTAACTGACGTCCAAAGCTTGGCAAAAGGGGCAGGAGGACCGAGAATGCGCAGCAGGTGGCGTTGGTGGCGGGATCTATCTTTCATATGTTGGCAGGAGGGGCCACCGCGGGGCGCGCCTGCCCAGGCGGTGCTGTACTGACCTGACGGTGCACGGTCAAGGGAGCTTAGGGGTGGCGAGCTTTGCCTCTGATGCTGCCATTCCTGGCAAGCACCGTGTGGAGCGCCGTGTGTTTTTTGCATGTGTGTGTATGTTAACTGCTGCCCGGCCTAGAGGCAGTGCACTGGGCGAGGGGCGAAGGTGCGCGTGTGCAGTATTCCAAAGCTCTGCAGCCGCTCGTGCTTGCACGCGGCTGCTGCCCCTAAGCCCTAGAGGCTGCCTTGCCGAGCTAGCATGAGGTGCCCCTTGACTCGACAACTGACCCTTTCGTAGCGTTAGAGCTCCCCCCCTCTCCCCCCGCAAGCAGGCTTCTGAGGACCAGACAGACGCTTGAAAAGCTACCCTTGCTGCCGTCCTGTCACACTGCAGTGTGTGTGTTCAAGTTGTAGCAGCCTGACTCCACGCGTGTGCTTTTTTGGGTGCTGTGCATTTGATTCGCGCGTGGGCTTGTGCCTCCCAAGTCGCCTGGCTCTGGCGCCATGCTTTCCCCCGTGCCCTTAGGGTGGTGCGCTTGCAAGCATGCATGCGCTGGCGGGGGCTGTGGGCTCTCAACATTTGCAGTCGCTGCCCTTCTTCCCTTCTTAGCAGTGCGGTGTGTGCGCGCTGTGTAGTGCTCTCAAGCGAGTATAAACCCGTGTGTGTGGGGATTGCATGTCAGCGCGTATTGTGGCGACTGGTGGTGCTCCTGCCAGGCCGGTGGCCCCCAGGCATGCAAGCGAGGTTCAGCAGCTGATTGCGCGGAGAGCAGAAGGGCGCAGTGGCGGCAAGAGTTGCAGCCAGGCCTGATGCTCACGGCTGCGTGCTGCAGCCAGCCGGCCGCGGCACTGTAGACAGTCAGCGCGCGCGCTTGCAGATTGCCAGGCCTTTGTTTTCATGGTGCAGCGCCCACTGGCAGGGCCGCCCATGAGAGCGCACAGAAGGGAATATACAGCCCCAAAAAGGAGCGCGGGAGTCCGCAGCAAGGGAACAAGTCTGTAGCTGGGGTGGCGGATAGGTGGGTGGGTGGTAAGGCCAAGGCAGACTCGCCATGGCGGCACAGGCAGCAAGGGCAAGCAAGCAGGCCCTGGTGGTGGTAGGACGCTAGCAGCATGACGGAACGGCCAGCGCGGCCGCTCGCAAGTGCAAAGTGGAACGATGATGGGCGCCCAGCCGCCTCGCAGCTGTCGGCCCCCTGATTAGGACACCTGATTAGGACACCTGCCGCCCACGCGGCGCGTGCCCCATGTGGAACGGGTTGTACCCCACCCCACCCGCCTGCCCCTCTCCCTTGCTCGACCTCAGCGTGCCGCGCTCAGCGTGCAGCCCCCCCCCCGGCGCCCCGTACGACGACACATCCGTGTACCCACGCCCGTACACGCTGCCCGCGCCGCCACCCATGGGCATGCGCGTAAGCCCTCCGTACCCTGACACCACGCTGCCATTGCCGTACTCCCCCTCATCATCCCCTCCGCCCCCGCCGCCGCCGCCGCCGCCCGCCGCTAGCCCCCACATGGGCTGGGAGATCCTAGACCCCTGCGGCTCCATTGTAGAGTTGCGCCACCCCGGTGGCAGCGGTGGAATGGCCCCCGTGCCGCCACCACCTCCCCCTCCGCCGCCGCCTCCTCCCCCGCCGCCGCCGCCGCCGGCGTTGGACCGGCTCCCTGTCTGCGGCCCCCTGGCTGTTGTGCTGAACGAGAGCTGGGAGGACTCCCACGGGTTGCCTCTGCTGGGCGCCCGTGCGAGCTCGTGCAGGGCCGTGTTGCCGCGTGCGTTGCTTGCCATGTTGGACTGGTACAGCACAGGCTGCCCTGGGCCGTTGGGCTGCACCACGGACGCGCCCACGCGCGACGACGCGTCGCGGCTGCTCGCCCCGCCGTACCCAGAGTCGAGCGTCGCGAACGGCATGCCGGCGGCGTGCGGAGGCGACAAGTGCGACTTTGCGTTGGACCTGCCTCCCCCGCCGCCCCCGCCGCCGCCGCCGCCCTGGTTGTGCCGTGAGCTGGCGCTGAAACGGTCCGGGCTGTGCCCCGTCGTCAGTGCGCCTTGCCCAGCACCGCCGCCGCCGCCGCCGCGGAGCGGCGAAGTGCCTGTGACGGTCGGCATCCCTGCCCCCGCGCCCTGTGAAGAGTTTGGCCCCGCACCGCCACCGCCCATCATGCCCCGCCCGAGCGGCGTGCTGACGCGGCTGCTTGCGCTGACGACTCGGCTGCTGGCGGCGATGTAGTCGTCTACGTCGGTCGGCGCTGCGCGCCGCGCCCCACCCATGGCGGCGGAAACCGCCGCCACCGCCGCCGTGTGCATTTCCTCAATGTCCCGCCGGCCGCTGCCGCGCATGCTGGGGATGAGCGGCGGGATGCCTTGCTGTTGTGATGACTGGGAGGGTGGCGTGGGCGGGGGCTTGCTGGGGGTGAGCGTGAGGCTCGCTCGCTGTAGTTGTTGCTGCTGTTGCTGGTCGCTCTTCATGCTGTGCTGCTTGGTGAGGGAGCTGGTCGCGTGCTGCTTGCCGCCCGCTCCGACGGGCGCGTACCCTGCGGTCGGGCTCACGCTCTCGCTGTCACTCATCTCGTAGTCGGAGCTGTTGACGCCGCCAGAGGTGGGGCCGCCGCCTGTGATGACGACCTGCGCGTGCGTGTTGTCGTCGTCCTCCGACTCGTGCGCGTGATGCGCCCCGCCGCCGCGCCCCGACGGAACCTGCATCTGACTCCGCTGCTGCTGCTGCTGCTGCTGCGCCGCCGCCGCTGTCGCCGCGGAGGCCGCCGCGGCCGTGGGGCTGGACTGCAAGTGCGACGACGTCGTCGCAGCCGGCGGGGTTGTCGGCGTGCGCGCCGACGCCGACGCGGTCGCCGGCGGGCCCCAGTTGCCGGTGCTCCCGTCGTTGAGCGACGCGAGGTAGGGGTGCTGCAGGCACTGCGAGCACGTGAGACGGTTCCCCGGGTCCAGCGCCAGCAGCGACCGCAGGAAGCTCAGCGCGTCGCCGGTGAGCTTCCCTGCGTACTTGCGCTCGATCGTCTCGGGGCGCGACATGTCGGGGAACTTGAGCCCGGCGAAGCGCGAGTTTCGCAAAAAGAGCGCGTGCTGGTCCTGCGTGAGCGGCCCGAGGAGCCGCTGCACGATGTAGAGCTGGTCGATGTCGCTCTCGCCGGGGAAGAGCGGCTGGCCGTCCACCAGCTCGCTCATGATGCACCTGTGGTCAGGGGGGCGCAGGGTGCAAGCTCTGGGTCTGGGTCTGGGTCTGGGTTGGGTGGAGGACATGAGTGATGCAAGTGACGTCAGAATACGTGTATGGGGCACGCCAGGCGTCTGCCATACCCCAGGGCTTGTCAGGTGCGTGCATGCAGACGTGCATGTCCCATGGGTGCATGCCTCGACCTCGGCCCGTGCCCGACTGCCCCTGAACTGTCACAATGCCGCCCCCTGTGCCGTCTGATGCTGCTCCCACAAAACGCCTCCCTGTGGCGGCGGCGGCTGCAGGTGCTGCTGCTGCTCCGGCGCCAGCCCAGAAGTGCTGCCACGCTCATCGCCACCTCAACAGCATCGCCTGTCCTGCCCAGGCTGGCAGCAGCGCCTGGCGTGCCTCCAGCGTGTGTGAGGTTGGCTCCCGCGGCCCCATGCCAGACAGGCCAGCACTGGCCTCCCATCCCTGCGATGCCTTACCCAGTACTTCACCTGCCATTGGCATCTGCTGGATGCTCGCACACAGCCAGGCAACATCCCCAGCCCACCCCAGGTCTAACCTATTCCAGCTATTGCTGCTGCACACCCAGCTGCTGCTTCAGATGCCCACCCGCACCCAAACAGCCGCCCATGCCACGCCAACACCTTCTCACCCAATGAGGCCCAGACGTCCAGGTTTCCATGCCATAGCACGTGCAGCCCAGCATGCCTAGCCCGAACCCACTCCCAACACCTGCTCACCCAATGGCCCAGACGTCCACCTCCATGCCATAGTGTGTGCTGCCCAGCAGCAGCTCGGGCGCGCGGTACCATCTTGTTGACACGTAGTCAGTGATATCCACCTCCTTGCTGGAGGGCAGCTGACGGGCAAAGCCAAAGTCGCACAGCTTGAGCTTGCCCACGCCGCCTGACATGCTGCCCATGGAGCCTGCGTACGGTGGGGAGCGGGTGTGAGCGCCACAGTGCTCAGCACCACGGCTGTGCGACGACGAGACTGCGGGATGCGGTGCAGAAGGGCTCGGGGGGGAGTGGGGCTGGTGTACGCCCAGCTGACGAGTCCTGCATCGTCAGCTGGCCCGAAAACCGCTCCCCCCGAAAACCGCTCCATGCTCCTCGGTGGTGGTGCTGCTGCTGTGGGGGCCGCGCATGGCGCACCTGTGCTGATGAGGAGGTTCTCCGGCTTGATGTCTCTGTGCACTATGTTGTGGTGGTGGCACCACGCCACTGCCTTGACTAACTGGAAGATGTACCGCCGGACCTGCGATGTGGGGTGCAGCGACACGCATCACGCGATGGAGCACGCTACTCCCACCAGGGTCGGTCTGCACAGCTCTGGGAGCGCCTGGAGCATGCTGAAGGAGAACCTGCTGCTGTGTATGCTCCTGCACCATCACAAGGTGCTGCTGTGCCACTAGCGCTGGTCCGCGCCACGTCCCGTCGGCGCACCTGTTCGAGCTCCAGCCCTCCTGGGTGCTCTTCAAGCACCTCCAGCAGGTTCTTCTCCACGTACTCAAACACCAGGTACTGCGCGCACCACCGCCAAGGCCACGCAGCGCTCCGTGCGCGTGATGCAGCATGCACGGGAGAGATGCACATTGTCCGCGGCTCCTCGAAATGGCACTGCGTGCATCGCCTGCGAGTGCGTGCTGCGTGGTGCTCTAGCACAGACTCGCGCGAATGCGGTGCGTGTGGTGCTCGCACCAGCTTCTGCTTGCGCCTGAAGGCCTCCTTCAGGTTGACGATGTTTTCTTGCCGGAGAGCGCGGAGCATCTTGACCTCGCGCAGCGTGGTCTTGCGCACCACCTCATCCTCTGCGTGAACGAACCAGAGGTGCAGATCGCCGCAGGGGCCGCCCTGTGGGGGTGCTGCATTCGCGCTGCGCGCTCCCCCACCCGCCCAGGAAGGCCCCATTGCGCTGCGAACAGGCTGCGTAGACTCCCATTCGTCTCACCGTCCGACTCCTTGAACTTCTTGACTGCCACGACCTCGCCCGTCTCCTTGTTCCTGCACTTGAGGACCACGCCATACGCTCCCTCGCCCACGATCGACAGCACCTCGTACTTGTTCATGCTGGGTGGGCCCTGCCGGAGCCCCGACACATCACAGCGCTGCCGTCGAGCTGCGCACGATATCGTTCCTCGTCGTACACCTCCGTCAGGGTCTGGGTCCGCATCTAGCAACAGGCGCACAACAGGTCGCGCAGGAGTCCACGCAAATTCCCAGTCTGCCCGGATAGCACGCATGCTCCTGGCCGCCTGGCCCGAGAGCGGGACGGGGTGCGCAGACGGGCCGCGCAGGTATGGCCACAGTCGGCAAGCATGACTCAGGGTGAGTTCAGCAGCATGCAAGGCAGGCCCCACTCCACAGCTGCTCCCTCACGCGCCCGATCAGCTCCAGGCGCAAGGCGCTCACAGCATCGCGACAAACGCGCTGGCTTTGGCATCCCACACCACAGGGTCCTTGCCCTCCCTCAGTTTGAGCCGGTTGACGTGGCACGCCTTCTTGAGCGTCGGGTTGCTGCACGTGTGGCAGTTGCCGCACTTGGGCGTCAGGCCGAGGAACCTGCGGAAGGGCGGCAGCGTCTCGCGGGGGGCGTCCGGCAGGGAGGGCTGGCTGAGGGCGGCGGAGGCAGGACGTGCTGCCGGCTCGGCGCCGGTGTTGTGCACTCCTGCGCATGGCAGGTTCACAGCAACACCAGGAGCATATGCAGCCTGTGGCCTCCCACGCTCGCTTGCCTGTTTCCAGGTGTGCAATGTACCCAGCTGGCCTTCAGCCTTAGCGTACACGCAGCCCCACGCACACTGTCTCCCTGGCTGCTGATCCAGATCCGTGCTCCTTGGTTGATGCGGCCTGAAGCCCCATTTGCAAGCTACACACTGCACACGCACCTCCTCTCTTTCCCGACGTGCCTCCCGCCCCCCCGCCCCCTGCACCTCCCGCTCCACCCTCCGCCATCCCGCCCTCGGCCCCCGCCTCCGCCCCATCACCACCACCACCACCACCGCCGCTGCCACCACCACCGCCGCTGCCCGGCAGGGCTGCCGCCAAAGGGAAGGACTGCTGCGTGTCTAGCTGGTACCGCTCCGCAAAGTGCGCCGCCAGGTTTGGTGGGCGGTACAAACACCCTGGTGGGGCGGCCTGCTTCTGGCGGTACGAGATGAGCAGGGCGTGGCAGGCCTCGGCCTGCGTGCAGCAAGATGCGGCAGGGGAGTGGCACGCCCCTGGGCTTGCCTGCAGGGGGACTGAGCAAGCACAGGCTCAAGCCTGCCCCCACACCTCACTGCTGCTGGTCCGTGCTGCCTTGGTTGCCGCTGCTGGCCTGCCTGGCGATCTTTTGTGACGGCTGCAGCATCATGACACCTGTTGTGAACGCCATGCAATGATGATGATGATGATGATGATGATGATGATGATGATGATGATGATGATGATGATGATGATGATGACACACACACCGTGCA
>QAXK01002378.1:0-17834 GCA_004335735.1 Chlorella sp. KRBP | reverse complement strand
CCAGGGCTGAAGGCCAGCCTGCACACCAGTGCCGCCACAGTCATCATCATCATCATCATCATCATTGCATGGCGTTCACGACAGGTGTCATGATGCTGCAGCCGTCACAAGAGATCGCCAGGCAGGCCTCGTCAAGCAGAGTTCACGCCACCGGTGATCAGCGACGTGGTGGAAGGTGGCCGGCGGGAGCATGCCGACCTTTGTTTGCCTTCGTGTCCATGACGCACTGGCTCCAAGCTCCTGTATGGCCTCTCCCAAGTGCTTCTTCCTTTGACGCCCTTGGTAGCGCAGGCAGGGCACGTTGCAGTGTGGCGTGCCTCTCCTTGCTTCCTTTCCTATGATCGCCTGGCCCGTGAGCACCCTAGCAGTGCGCTGCGGTGTGGCGGGTGGTGCGCGTGAAACTCGGACACCGGAACCGTGGGGTGTATTCCTGTGGCCGTGTTGGTAGAAATGTACCGCTACAAGTCGGATCTGTGTGCGTTCGTGGTAGGCGGTGTGTCGCGCGGTGTGCATGGCGTCTGAGCTATAAGCGATTGGCATGGAGACGCTGCTCCTTTCGTGCGCAAGTGCCACTCATCACGCTTCCTCCCAACGAATCACGTGTTGCAGCAAAATGATTGATCGCACGCCACCCCGGCACGCCATGCCCGCACGCCAAAGCGCCATGAACCGCGCGCATGCAGTACAATCACATTGCGGCAAAGCACACGTTGCCGTCGCCCACGTCCACCGCACCCGTCGCGCACGAAAACATGCTCGCCGTGCTGGGCACTGCGGCCCCACCACCACTGCCGCTGCCGCCGCTGCCACGCCCCATGGCACCCCTCCCGTTGGCCGCCGTGGCGCTACTTGACGAGCTCTTGGCCGGTTCCATGGCCATGGGCTTGCGGTAAACGTCCATGTCCTCCACAAGCGCCTGCACAGGTCACGTGGTCGAGTACGCACGTGGGCGCGTTCAGCCACGAGGGGTGTGTGTGTGTGTGCGCTTGCAAACGGGGCGGCCCAGCCGCGGTGACCAAGGCAACACGGATCAGCAGGTGTGCAGGCCAGCCGCGAGGCGGCGGTGATCTCCGGGCTGGTCGGGCGAGACGTGAGCGAGCGTACCTGGAGGTGCTGCTGCAGGATGCGGGCGTCCGGTCCACGTGGGAAGTCTGCGCGCCAGCACACATCCAGGCGAGCGCAGGCATCGCTCGACCCGCGCGCGCCGACGCGGCCCGGGCTGGTGCCCCGTTCGTCTTCAGTGCTGATAGCCCCGGTGCCTGAGCACTCCGTAATGCATGCTATACACACAAACACACACGCCCCGAACTCTGCTTGACGAGGCCTGCCTGGCGATCTTTTGTGATGGCTGCAACATCATGACACCTGTCGTGAACGCCATGCAATGATGATGATGATGATGACACCCCGGTTCGCGCACCTCGCATAATCCCGAGCTTGCTCGCCAGCGCCGGCCCAGTCACGCCCATCTTGCCACTCGCCTCGATCAGGCTTAGCACGCGCGCCTTGGTCAAGCCGCCCACCCGCCCGCCCGGCGCCGGCGCCGAGTGCGGCGACGACGCCGCCGGGGCAGGGAACCGGTGTCCGTGCTGCTGGTGCACGGAGCCCGCGACGCCTGCGATCCTCCCGCCCGCCGCGGCGGACATTGGCGTCGTCGCGACGCCCGGCGAGGGCTCCCCGGGGCTCGACAGAAAGCCGCTCGTGCTGGGCGTCGTGGTGCCTCGAGCGTCCGCCACCACGCAAGTCACCACGGGCGAGTGCAGAGGCACGGGCGACTGCAGCGGTCGCCGCTGCTGCTGCTGCTGATGCCATGGCGCAGGCGGCGAGGGAGCACCACCACCGGAAGAGGCACCCGGGAACGGCGCAGCGTGCTGCTGCTGATGAACCTGGTGCGGCTGCAGAGACCCGCCCGCTTGCCACGTGCCCGGCACTGCAAGCTGGAACGAAGGTGGGCTGCTGCCTGGATGCGGCGGCGCAGGCAGTGGCACCTGGTGCTGGTGAGGGGCCCCAGGCGGGCCGTGGTTTCCAGTGATGCCCTGGGCAGCAAGGGGCCCTGCTTGCCATACCTGGTGCTGCTGCGGCTGTTGCTGCGGTGGCGGTGATGGTGCTACAGTCCACTTGGGAAGCGGCGCGTCAGCAGCGGTTGTGGCTTGGACAGCGGGCAGTCGCGCAAACCCGCCGCCACCTTGGTGCTGCTGCTGTGGTGGTGGTGGAGGTGGCTGCAGCGGTGGCTGCGCGTGCGGCTGCGCGAGCCAGGCTGCAGGTGGAGGAGGCGCAGCGTGCACAGCGCCCCGGGGCCCTGATCCGCCACCGTTACCAACACCGCCGCCGCCTGCCGCCGACACGAAAACACCGCCACCACCGCTGCTGCCGCTGCTGTTGTGCAATTGCCGCCCACCGTCAAACGCAAAAGCAGGCTGGTAGCCTGGAGGCACAAAGCGATGGCCGTTGCCGCCGCCGCCATCCACGGCCATACCACGGCCCTCCGCCACTCCGTTCGCCGCCGCCGCCGCTTCACCCTGCCGTGCTTCAAACGACCGCGCAAGGTGCACCTGCGCAGCACCACCTCCCTGCTGCCCCCACTGCTGCTGCTGCTGCAGGGGAGCTTGCGGCGATGGAGCTGCTGCTGGCAGCGGCGGCGCGGTAAGCGGGTGCTTGGGGCTATTGTTGTGCTTGGTGGGCGAGAAAGCCATGGGCGCCCGGGGGGCAACAACGCCTTGCACTTTACCACCACCATTGGGAGCCCCGCCCACTCCACCTGCCACAGGCAGGGATGCCGAGGAGGGCGGGGCGTCCCTGCTGCCTGCCGTGTAAGCAGGCGTGGGCGCTGCAGCCGGCGCCAGGTGGTGGTGGTGGTGATGCGCCTGCTGCTGCTGCTCTTGCTGCTGCCGGGCCGGCCCAAACGGCTGCCGCACACCACCGCCACCATGCGGCTGAGGCAAGCCCTGATGGTGGTTTGGCGCTGCAGCAATGGCGGCGACATGCGCCGTCGCCTCCTGGCCCTGCTGCTGCTGCTGCAGTGACGGTGGCTGGTCGCTCTGCTGCTGGTTAGGGTGCAGGTTTGGGTTCGGCGGCATGGGCGGCAGCGGGTTAGGGTTTACGAAGCTGGTGGCAGCCGCCAGGCGTGCGGTCCACGTGCCGCCTTTGAGGTGCATGGGGCCCGCCGCAGCCGCCTGCGCCACCGTGTGCGACGCGTGGTTGCTAGGGTAGCCGTTAGGGTTGGCAGCCCTAGCGATGGCGGCGGCCTGCCTGGCGCGGTCGAGGAGCCCTGCGATGGGCGAGCCGCCCGCCACGAGTGGAAGAGACGGCGGCAGTTGCTGCTGCTGCTGGTTGTGGTGTTGCTGGTTCTGCAGGTGAAGCTGCTGCTCCTGTTGGGGACCAGCTGCAGCGACAGCTGCTGTTGCAGTTGCTGTTGTTGTTGGGACTAGGGTTGCAGTGGGCGCAGCGGGCTTAGCGCCGCCAAGAAGGTGCGCGGCAGCTGCCTGGAGCTGCGAGTCAGACAGGCCCAGCAGGTGGGGCCGCTGCTGCTGCGGGGAGGTGGGGGAGGAGGGCGGGGAGGGTGATGCCATGTCATTGTCGGCGTCTGCTGCTTGCGTGCCTGTTGCCGCACCCTGTGTGCCTGTGCCTGGATCTTCAGCTGCCGCAGGGGCGCAGGCCGGTGCCTGAATGCCGTTGAGCTGCTGCAGCTGCTGCAAGACCTCACCAAGGTTTGCCTGCGTGGGCGGAAGCTCCATGCAGGAGTCGTCCGGCCACCGTCCCTGCAGCTGGTTGCAGTGGCCCACCACCACCTCCACCGCCCCATCCGCCCGCCCACGCGGAGCATCGGCCAAAGCTGCGCCGGTCGCGACGGTGCCTAGGCCTTCCGCCACACCGGTCCGTGACGTGTGCGCGTTTGCCTCCGTAGCCGCGGCGTTGTCGGCCTGGGAGATTTCCATCGGCTCGACAAGTGACGATCGCTGGCTTCCTCCCTCACGCTCGCCATCACGATCGCCGCCGTCCTCGCGCGCTGCGCCTCCTGCGTGCAGCTGCTGCGACTGCTGCTGCGACTGCTGATGGCGCTGCGTGGCTGCTTGCGTTCCTGTGCGGCTGCCGCCGCCGCCGCCGGGGAGTGCGCCGGCCTCTGCAGCTGCCAGCAGCCTGCGAGCACATCGCACATCGTGCACGGTTAAACGCTACGCCACAGCGACAGCTGCGACAGCTGCCTGAACACACACTGGCTGGCAATCGCAAGTGGCACGACAGCGCTCACCTGCCCACTTGCGCCTCCAGCACCTCGACTCTGCACCGCAGCCGCTGCAGCTCTCCGGCTGGTACCAGCACCATGCCGCCGCCAACCCCGCCACCGCCATCACCACCATCATCATCCACGCTCGCGTACCTCCCACCTCCACCCCCACCCGCCATGCTGCCGCCATCCCCACCACCGCCGCCCCCATCCCCACCCAAAGCGCCATCACCCACGCCACCCGCCGCCATCGCCGTACCGCCCGCGCCCACCATCAACCGCTGTACCGCCTCCCGTACGTACCGCTCGCATCGCCCCTGCATCTCCCGCATCACCCGCTCCTCCGCTTCCCGCACAAGCGCCGGCACTGCCTCCCCACTCCCCACGTGCACGCCAACCCCCGCATCCTCTCCTGCCTGCCCCGCTGCCACCACCACTGCCTTCCCCGGTGCCGCCAACGCTGCAACAGCAGCAGCGCCTGAGCCCGGCGCAGCCCCATCAGCGGCAGCTGGCGCCGGCTTCTGGACAGCTTCCAGCACCCGCTCCCCACCGGGCGAAGCACCAGCCGCGTCAGCTTGATGCAGCACTGGTGCTGCAGTGCCTGTCGCATCCATAGGGACCCCACAGCCGCCATCCCAAGCCCCTTCACCACCACCACCGTCGCTGCCGTTGCTCCCACCATCATGCAGCAAAAGCCCACCGCTGCTGCCCCCACCACCCGCCCCCACACTGCCGTTGTTCCCAAAGTCGTGCATCACCCCACCACAGCTCCTGCCACCACCACCACCACCACCACCTCCATCCGCCGCTACGGCCACCAGAGGCTGCGTCGCCACCATCGACAGCAGCAGCCCGTCACCAACACCAGCAGCAGCAGCAGCAGCAGCGGCAGCACCTCGCGCATCGTGCTGCGCCAGGCTCACGTCACCATCCAGAGTGCCACGGCAGCCCATGTTTGTGGTGGAACGCTCAACACCACCCATGGACATGGACATGGGAACGTCCAGCCCGTCACCGCCGTCCGCCTCTGCTGCCGCTGCGGCTGCGGAGGCTGTGGGGACCGGGGACGGCAACCCTGCGGCATGGCAGGCATGGTAGCACACACCATGGCTCATCATGTACCCATAGCGTGATATGGTGGCTGCCTTGCGATCTTTTGTGACGGCTGCAGCATCATGACACCTGTCGTGAATGTCGTGCACACCACCAATGATGATGGTGATGACAATCATTGTTACCACTGCTTGGCAATGTGGCTGCTGGCAGCGCGGTAAGAGACGCAAAAAAGGCTGACAAAGGGCTCGCCATGCTGGCCAGGCTCGCCTGAAGCAGCCTCCCTTGCAGCCTTCCCTACAGGCGCAGCGGCTGGACGGCCAAAAAGATGCAAGCTAGGAAAAGATGCACAGCTCGACACTCTTCAACACTCACCCTGCTGCTCCTCCAGCTGAAGGTGGTGATCCGCCAGATCAGCCGCACCCAACAAAGGCCGCAGCACGCCCCCTCCCCCGTTCACCCCGCCCTCGCCCTCACCAGCTGACGCCCCCGCTGTCGCCACCGCTCCTGCACCCGCTACAGCCGCTGCTGACATACCCGCTACAGCCGTAGCAGCCGCTGCTGACACTCCCGCTGCCACCACCGCTCCTGCACCCGCTACAGCCGCTGCACCCGCTGCAGCAGCCGCAGCAGCCGCTGCTGGCATACCCGCTGCCAGCACCGCTCCTACACCAACTGCACCCGCTGCAGCGGCCGCAGCAGGCATACCCGCCCCGAGCTCTGCAGCATCCATCCCACCCAGTGATGCCTGCGAGGTGATTGATGGGGCCGCTGCCGGTGCTGCCGCTGATGCTGCCGGTAGAGGGCGTGCGTCCTGCTCAGTCACGTGCACTGCCGGTGCTGCCATCGCCACTGCCGGTTGAGGGCGTGCGTCCTGCTCCGCCACGCCCACTGCCAGCGCTGCGCCACCCGCAACCGCACTCGCCAAGCCACGCCCCGCACCATCCTTGGCACCGTCCATGGCACCGTCCATAGCACGCTCCGCATCCTCCATGGCACGCGCCGCACTCTCCATGGCATCCTCCACAGCACGCGCTGCAGCCTCCATGTTAGCCGCAAAGGCACGCTCCGCATCCTCCATAGCCCCCTCCATGGCATCCTCTACGGCACGCGCCGCAGCCGCCATGACACCCCCAAAAGCACGCTCCGCATCCGCCATGACAGCCTCAAAGGCACGCTCCATGTCACCCTCCATGGCACCAGCGCTCCCCCGGAGCACGGAGCACGCCCCATCCACCTCCAACCCCGCGCCCACCACACCCATGCTCCGCCCGCCACCACCCGCCGTGCCCCCTACCCCCGGTGACAATCCCACCGCACCCACACTCCGCCCGCCGCCACCCGCCGTGCCCGCACCAGGCGAGAGGCCCAGCGCAGGCGGCAGCACCTCACCTCCCCCGCACGCTGCGCGCGCTGACCCCGGCGTCCTCTCCCCCACAACCCTCCCCACCGCACCACCCCGGTCCAAACCGTAATCCAGCACCTGACGCGGCGTGGACGCCTCACCCACCACCACCACCGCCGGCACACCTCCCTTGCCCCCGCTGCCGCCGCCACCATCGCTGCCGCTGCTGCCCATGTCGCAATCACCGGAGCTGACTGTGCGCTGAGGCCCACAACAGCTAGCCCCGCCTGCACCAGCAGCCTCGCACGCAGTCGCCTGGCCATTGGTGGGTGGGCTGGAGCGCCTGCGTTTGGTCACGGGGGTGGGCGGTGACCCACCCTGTGCCTCATCGCTCCCATTGCATGCGCCCTCATGCCCTAGGACTTGAGCCATGCCATGCGCCTCCGGCTGCGGGGAGCAGCGGGTGCCGGATGGCGGCTGCTGCGCCTGCTGCTGCGGTGGTGACGCGGTGGCGCGTGCGGGTGGGTGGTGCAGCACTGCGGCAGAGGGCGGTGATGCGTCCGGTGCTGCGGTGGGCGGCGGTGAGCTGATGGTGGCTGGCGGTTGACGCTGCACGCCGGACGGCAGAGACGGTGATGCCGTGGTTGGTCCTGAAGGCATCACAGGTGCACCGTCAGAGGGCAGCGCGAGGGGTGCGGCGTCGGCTGCTGCGGTGTCAGCAGCAGCGCGGGATGTTCCGAAGGTGGGTGCGAGCGGTGTGCCATCCATGTTGTTGTTGGTGGTGGTGGTGTTGGTGGTGGTGAGGCGAGGGAAGATGAGCTGGTGCGGTGTGAGGCTGAGGGCGCAGGTGCGGCGCACTAGGGAGGCGTCAAGGCTGTGTGCTGGGGTGGTGCACGTGGACGTGGGCAGCAGCCCACGCGGCAGGAGCGCTGCTGCTGCTGCGGTGATGGCGGTGGTGGCGGTGGTGGGTTGCGCCGTGGCCGCTGCGGTGGTGGTGGCAGTGTTCGCGTCGCCGTCAGCGGCAAGCACCATGGACCGAGGTTGGGAACAGTGCTCCGAATCCGCCGGTAGTGGTGCGGTGAGCGGGAGAGGCAGCAAGCGGGCGGCGGCACAGGGTGCTGCTGCTGCTGCTCCTGGTGGTGCTGCTGCTGCCGTCAGAGCGGTGTGAGCACAGTCCACCCGCGGGCTGCTGCTGCTCCGGTGCCCGTCACCACCAGGGTAATGCTGCACTTGCGTCGGCGGCATTGCCATGGCGGCAGCTAGCTGCGTGGAGGTGAAGCACGTGTGCAAGCCCTCGTGCTGGGTCTGCGGCATGGTGGTCTGGTGGCGGCCGCCGCCCACAGGCCACCCGGGAGCGCTGCACTCATCCTGGAGCATTGGCGTGGCGTACAGTGGTGGTGGTGCTGCTGCGGTTGTCCTAGTCAGCAGGGCAAGGGCTCTGGCTGTCGGGGACGCGGTGGCCCCGGCCGGGCTGACAGTTCCGTGGCCACCGCCTTCCTCATCCACCTGCTGCTGCTGCTGCTGCTGTCCAGGCGTGCCCACGCCCTCACCCTCCTCCTCAAGCCCTAAGCCCTCCTCCATGTCGCCGCCCCGCATAGGGCTAAACAAGCGGCGGCCTCCCGGGGCGCCGACCTGGGGGCTGCTGCGGGTGCTGGCGGCCTGGGAGAAGGCCATCTCCTCATGTGGGCTGCCCTCACGGCAAAGCAGCGACACCTCGGCTGCCACTGCCCGTGGCATCTGCTCCATCACTCCTTCACCGTCCTGGGCAGCTGCTTGTGGGGCCAGGGCGTGGTGGGTAAGCAGGGGATCGTCTTGCTGCTGCTGCTGCAGCTGGGAGGGATGGGAGGGATGGTGGTGCTTGCGCTTGCGGGAGGTGTTGCCTCCGGCACCGGCGCTGGTGGTGGTGGTGGCGGCGGCGGTGGTGGGGCTGTGAGTGGAGGCGTGTTGCGGCGTGCTGGGCCGGCTGGTGCGGGGGGTGTGGTGGGCGGAGGCTGCGCCGCTGCTGGAGGCGGTGCGGCGGCGCAGGATTGCTGCGGCTGTTGGCTTGACCGTCAGCACTTGCAGCTCGGTGGGCGGCTGCCAGGAGGCCGCAGCACCAGGCGCAGATGCCGCGTCCGGCAGGAGACGCATTGCGCCTGGCGGCTCTTCCTCATCCTCAGCAGCAGTAGCATGTTCTGCTGCAGCTGCAGGGCCGTGCTGCGGCTGTGTGGCAGTCGGCGCTTCCGCCAGCTGTTCGAGCGCGGTGTTGGTGTCAACGTGCAGCGGCTGGGTGCAGCCCTCATCCTCATCGCCATAGTAGGCCGCCTCCATCACCTCCATAAGGCCACGCTTGCTGCACCTGCTTGCTCGGTCCACCGAAGAGCGCAGCACGCGCTCAGCAGCTGCTCGGCAGGAGGGCCCTTCAGCCCGAGCCCGAGTGCGCCACCATACTTGCAGGCGATGTGTGGCTGTGTGTGGCGCACGCAGGGAACGAAGCGCTCCAGATGAGAGTTCGACATGGACGCAGACCCGCGGGCTTGCCGTGCCCCAGCACGAACCGCAATACATTCTCGCTCACACCGCTCCGATGGCGTCCTTAAGCAGTCAGCAACGAGCTGTGTGGTGGACGGGGCCGAGTGGAACCCGAGTGGAGTGGCCTCCCCACGTTCTGTCTCACTTGCCGTTCGAGCAGCGGATTGTGGGCCTGCTGATTGGCCAGGTGCTGGTCGGCGCGTACCTGTACGTCCTAGGGCCCCGCGCAGCGCCGGGGCTCCCGCGTCTCACCGTCTGCCTCCCCGCCATCACTGCGCTCTTCGCGGCGTGCGCGCTCTTCGACTCCCAGGCTGAAGTGCTTCCGCGCACTTCTGCCATCTTCCTGTGCGGATGGCTCGGCACGCACAAGGTGAGGTGCCGTTCTTCGGCAGGCGTTGGGAGCCACCACAAGCCACGGTGGAGCAGCAATTCAGGCTCACCGTGGTGCAAGTGCTTGGTGCACCGCAGGTGGTGGCGTGGACGCTGAACCGGGGGCCCCTCACGATGGAGTCGCCGTCGTTCGCGCAGTTCCTTGCGCTGCTCTACCTGCCCATCTTCCCGCAGTCACGCGGTGCGCCCTGCAGGCCCCACAGCAATCTCGGGAGCAGGAAGCAATCTCGTGCCGCTGTGCCCGCAGCAGCAGTCACCACACGTTGCTCGTCCACGCATCATCTCGCGACTGACGACTCACCTCGGCACGTCACCACTTGCCGCACATGCAGAGGACCAGGCGACACAGGATGCAGCCGCAGCGCAGGACAAGGGAGCAGCAGCCGGGGAGGAGCGGAAGAAGACGGGGCGCCTGCAGGACCAGGCAGGGCACCCCGCGCTGCTCTTGCTGCAGGCCTTTGCCAAGGTGGCGCTGCTGGGCGCTGTGGTGTGGGCCATCATGTTCGTCAAGATGCCAAGGCCCGTGCTCAACTTTGTCTATGGTGCGTGCCGCCACCAGTGGTGGGACTAAGGTGGCGTGTGGCGCAGCCGGGTGGGAAGGCCAACCGCTTCGCTGCTGCAGCTATGCCAGCTTAGTGCTGACGCTGAGCTGGGGCGCAGCACGTTGTGGCGCATTGTGCCGCCGCACGTTCGCTGCGTGTCATGCCAACACTTTGGTGCCTGCTTGCGTGCGTCCACCATCACCCGTGCAGCGCTGGGCCTGGTTGGTTTCCTGGGCCTACTGATGGACGCGCCGGCGTCCTTTGCCACCTCGGTGCTCGGCCTACGCATCATCCCCACGTTTGACCAGCCCTGGTACTCGTCGTCCCTGGCTGACTTTTGGGGGCGGCGATGGAACATCAGCACCAGCAGCGTGAGTAGTGGTGAAGTAGGGCAGTGGGGGCTGCTTGGGTTCACTGGAGCATCCAGCACCAGCCGTGGGGGCCATGGAACGTTGGGGGGCTGCTGTACCATAGGCAGGCAGGCTTGCTCATCAGCAGCCCAGACGTCAAGGCACAGGGCAGCAGCAGCACCAATCCAGCAGCGCCTCTCCTAATAGCACCAACAGCAGCAGCCCAAGTAGTAGTAGAACAGCAGCAGCCCACCTAGTAGCACGCTGCCTATGGTGGATCACCACGCAGGTGCTCCGTACGCTAGTCTACGACCCCATCGTCGAGGGCAAACTCATCAAGCCCTCGCCCAAGCCCTCACCACCCCATGCGCCCCACGCCAACGGCCACGGCAACGGCAACGGCAAGGCACACCACCACAAGCCCAGGGTTGCGGCGTGGCGGCGCGTGGTGGGCATGTTTGCCACGTTCCTGGCGTCAGGCCTGGCGCACGAGGCCATTTTGCACATGATGCTCAAGTCGCACGCGGACGGATCACGGCCATGGACGTGGAAGTGGGCCACCTTCTTCACGCTGCAGGTGCGGTGTTGTGCGCGTTTTGTGCGGCTAGCAGCGCCCAGGCATTCGCATACTGCGTGGATGGATGGTATCAAAGCCTGTTTCGTCGATCTCCATCCGGTCCGGGCTCCAGGCTCTCCACGTGTTGTGTGCGTGTGTTTTGCTGAACGCAGGGCCCGCTGCTGGTGGGTGAGCTGCAGCTCAAGCGGCTGTGGCGCCGGGCGGGGCTGCGCCCAGTCAACGTGTGGGTGGGGCGGGTGCTGACGGCGAGCTTGCTGCTGGCGCTGGCAGACCCATTCTTCTTCACGCCGGTGGACAGGGACTCGTCGCTGGCAGACCTAGTGTGCACCCAGGTGCGTGATGAGGAACGTTGAGGGCATGACGTGCTGCTTTCGCTGTGCTGTCCCTGACGCTTCGCTCTCTCTCCAAGTTGGTCCAGATGTAGTGGTCCAGATGTTGCGCGCCTCCAGGGCGTGCACATGCTGATGCTGCATGCGTGGTGCACGTGCGGCACCTGTGCAGGTGGGCGGCAACTTTGTCGCCGTGGGCCAGGTGCTCGCTCGCCTGGTGACGACGTCACCCCAGGCAGCAGCGGCAGTGCTGGGCGGCAGCGGGGCGGCGGCGGCGGCGGGGCACCTGCACGCTGCGGGCGCGGCGTCCACGGGGGAGCTCTGAGCGAATCAGCCTTTGAGCGACTGTGAGAGGCAGTGATAGAGAACAGGCAGGACGAGGAACGACGCACAGAGCTCAGCCTTTCTGAGCAGCTGTGAGGGAAACAGCGTGGCAGGGCGAGGAATGGTGCTGAGCAACTGTGATAGAGCGACCGTGGCAGGGCGAGGACGGCGCACCGAACGAGCAAAGTGTGTGTGTGTGTATGTGTGTGTTTGTTGCATCTGGAGTAGCAACCAAAAGCGCGACACGACGAGTGTGGCAGGTGGTGTAACATGATGGCACGGGGAGTGGGTGAGTGCGGGGATAGCATGGGTGTTGTGCAGGGAGCGACGATAGGCTTGTTTCCTTGGTCTTGCATAGCTTGTTTACTGCTTTCACGCGCAAGGCGCAGGGTGCAGTGCGGGTCACATAAAGGCGGCCTTTAGGCTGCAGCGGCGCGCTGCGGATAGAGTTCGAATGTCGCTGGTGGTGGTGATGGTGGAGGCAGGCTGTAGCTGTAGGGGCAGGGTGGCAGCGAGCACCATGACGGCGTGCGGACGGCGCATCACGCCTGGCAAAAGATACTGTATGCGGTGCTTTGCTGCGGAACGGAGGGCACGCGGCTCGTGCCCGGCACCACAATTCCCTCCACTACGTCGCGAGGGGCTGCCACCGCGGCCTTTTCCTCATGCCCACACGGCTTCCTTGCGAGTTCTTTGCGGCTGCATGCATGCAGACCTGCGGGTGCGGCTGGATGATGCTTGCGCGGCTGCAGGGATGGATGTGGCTTGGCAGGGCGCCGATATACTGCAAGTGTGCGCTGGGGCAGCAAACCTTTCCCTTCCTTTCGCTTCGGGAGCTATCAAGCTGCTTGCCTGCACGCGGAATGCGCTCCGTCAACGACTGCATCATGCTGCTTGCTTCCACTGCTCGCGCGCCCCTCTCCACAGGTGAACTGCCAAAACACCGCGCCCTGTCTGTGATGATGATGCACAATGAGTGCGCAGGCAGCGGGGCCATCACTTTCGTTGCACGATTTCGCAAGAGTCCAGAGATATGGTGAGCGTGACTGCCACGCCGTTGGCGGCCGACGCCACTTGACCCGTGCCTGCGTCCCGCACCTGAGGCACACATGACGATCGCACGAGGCACACATGATGATTGTACACATCTCTTGGTGCTGCGACCGGTCACCCTGATTTGCGAGCTCAGACAGACACACAAGGTCATGTGCACCATGATGCTGTTGCCAACACTGCCACGGCCACAGCGCGCACTGAGTGTGTCCACTGGGTCACAGGACACAACTGGGAGTCTTCACGACCCACTGCCTAGCGAGCTGTGCATGCACCGGCGTGTGCCACTACTAGTATATTAGTGCATGTAGCTGCAGATCTCTCTTGATCCTTGGCTTTGATCTGTGGGTTGTCGACGTGGCCGGAATGCCCAAACGCACTCCTGATGCAAAGTCACCAGTGATGATGATGATGAGCCCAACACCAGGATGCGCCAGGGTGCAACAGCGGCCGCAACGCAGACAGCCAGCTGCATACGGGAGCCCAGCCTCAGCGCGCGCACCTGGACGCAATCCCATGCGCAGCCTTGCCGATCGAAACAACCCAGCAACCAAACACAATCCAACACAGACCTCACCTCTAGGGATGCCGTGCGCCGCTGCCAGTCTATGCTGACCATGCCAAAGTTGGGCAGCGGCGTGTAGGCGCAGCTGCCGCCTGGCCGGAGCCCCACCAAGTCCTCGCCAAACGTCCCAGGGCACGTCAGCCTGGACCTGCAGCCACCAACAGGACACACCAACAAGCAGCCTCTATCTCTCAGCCTGGACCTGGTGTGCCAGTCGCTGCAGGCCAGACGGCTGCGTTGCCGCCTCCGCGACAACAGAGTGGAGGCGGTCTGGGCCAGTGCCTAATCTTGCCTCACTGCTGATCCGTGCTGACCTCCTGGTGACCGCAGCTGGCCGCCCCGGGCTACAGCAAGCCACCCTCACCCTTGTGCGGTGCTGTCATTCATGCCACTTGACATGAGCTGGTACACCCGGGGGGGGGGGCAGGAGACTCCTAACTGTCAGAGGCTACAGCAAGCCAGGCTTACCCTTGTGCGGTGCTGTCCGACATTCCGCTCGACATGAGCTGGTACACGGGCCGGTTGAGCCGGTCGGCGCTCAGGATGGACTGGTACGCCTTGCCTGCCACCTTGGGCTGCACGCGCACATACGGCATGTACGGCACAACACGGCGCGTTCGCACACATGGTCACTCTCAGCATCTGTGACATGAAAGGTCCTCTGCAGCGGCGGCAGCACCATGGCAGCCGTGCTCCACACTGCTGCAGGGCCGAGGCCGGTGTCTAATCTTTCCTCACTGCTGATCCGTGCTGCCTTGGTCGATGCGGCCTGAAGCCCCGTTTGCCAGCTACATACACAGGGTTGAGGGCCTCCCCGCCCCGAGCGCAGGTTGCGCAACGGGTGCTGCAGGGGCGAGAGAGAGAGACCGCTTGCAGTGGGATGGCCACCATGTGAGCAGGACAGGGCGCACCTGCACGGCCTTGACGTCGCCGTAGTGGTAGTCGCCTGCAGTGCAGCGCGCACACACGCACAGAGCACATTGTCAGGCCAGGCCGCCGTGCACCGCTGCTACTCATGCGCCCGTGTGCAAGCAGCGCGTGCGTCAGGAATGATGCAAGAGAGGAGGATGCAGCAACGGAGAAAGGCGGCAGACAGGTACTGGACCGTTTGCTTTAGGAGGGGGTTGCGCTTGCAAACGGGGCGGCCCAACCGCGGGGTGTTCCCCGGCCACCATTGGTCTTGGCATGTTCTGTGGTGCTTCTGATGGTGCAAGCAGTCCGTCTCTCTCGACAGGAGGAGGCCTCACCAGTGAGCACCACCACGCAGCCCGGGCCAGTGGCGTTGCCTAGCGTGTGCAAAAAGTTGACCTGCGCTCAGCCGCGGTTGCCGCAGCACCCTGCCTGAAGCTCCGTTTCTGACGACACCCCCCTCGCACACACACCCTTGAGCCGTGCATATCAAAGCTGCAGATGCAGGTGCAGGTGCTGACGATGAGGACAGCCACAAACGAGCACTCAGCGAGACTGCAGCAGTTCTAGTCACCCGCACAGCGCGCCACACCAACACCCTCTGCCCCAGGGCCAAGCGCGCACACCTGAGCGGGCCGGCAGCAGTTCTAGTCACCCGCACAGCGCGCCAACCAACACCCTCTGCCCCAGGGCCAAGCGCGCACACCTGAGCAGGCCGGTAGCAGTTCCAGTCGTCCCCCGAGCACTTGACGTCCGGAAGGCCTTGCTGCCTGCATTTAGCGGTCCGCCACCACGTCAAGTCAAGACACCACGGATCAGCAGCCACGACAATCGAGCACAGACACCACCGAATCAGCAGCCACGACAATCAAGCCACGGTTCCAAGGATCGGCAGCCAGGACAATCAAGCCAGAGCAAGCGTCACCCCGCATCACGACATCATGCGACACAGCGTGCGGCCTTGCCTGTTGAGGTACTCCATGGAGCCAAAGGGAACAGAGCCGCTGGCGACCAGGCGCAAAGCAGGCGTGCCCTGCTGCAGCTGGCCCGACAGCCATTGGCGCTGCGTAGGGCCCAGCAAGTCGCAGAACGGCGATGCCTGCAGCAGGCACAGGTCCATACAGGTAGGGAGCACGAGTCAGTGGGCATGCTTCTCTAGAAATAGCAAGCGGCACCACGGCTAGCTCGGGCCTGCAGCACAGATTTCTCAATCACGCCTGCCGGCGTTCCATGTCTTTCTTTCGTTCTTTCTAGAGGCAGAAAGCAGGTAGAATGCCGTGCAGAAGGCTGGGATGGCTGTGGGCAATGCAAGGTCCAGTCGCCAGCAAGCGCCGCGGGTGCTGGTTTGCCCGCTGGACTCTGGCCGCGTGTTTGTTTGCTGCATAGTGCTGCATAGTGGCTCGCCGGACCGCTGTTTGTCTGCGTTCGCTGGCTGCCTGATCGGTACCGTGCGCTGTGTGGACATGGCGTGCCATGCAAGCCCCTTTCGCACCCCTGAGTGCCACGTGAACCTGCCATTGGTGACCATGCTGCCTCCGGCTGTGGACGCCACGGCTGCCACTGTGCGACGCGTGGCATGCAAGCCCTTCTCGCACCTCACCTGTGAGAGCCACCTCCACAGCGCCCGTTCCCTTGCTGGGTCCTGCCAGGCGCCCAGCCCCGCGTCAAACACCTCCCACGTCTGCCCTGGACCCGGCACCGGCACCGCTGAACCGTTGGCGCTGCCCCGCAGGCCCACCGCCAGGCTGCGGCTGCCAAACTGATCAGAGGTGGGGTCGCATGCGTGTGGGTACAGGGGATGATTGGCGCTCCCAGGCTGCAGGTGGTGCGGTGGGGCGCGGGCAGGCATCCAGTGGGGAACAGTTGATCATCACATCGCAACGATGGATCGTGGCTTGTCGTGGCTTGTCGTGGCTAGGATCGAAATCCTAACCCTATCCTCTCGCCATGTGGTGGAGCAGAAGCACCGCTCAGCGGCCGCTACCGACCGGCTCAACGCCGCGATGGGCGCCCTGGCCATGCCCTCACCTGTGCGCCTAACCCTAGCCCTAGCCTCTCGCCATGCCCTCACCTGTGCGCCTAACCCTAACCCTAGCCTCTCGCCATGCCCTCACCTGTGCGCACCATGCCGCCAGCTGTTCATCCTTGAAGCAGCACGACCCAGCGCCCGTCTCTCCGTCGTCCACCAAGAAGTCCTGGCACCAGGGGTGAGGCGGCGTGCCGACGGCCGTGTTTGCCAGCACTGTCTGGCACCTGGGGCAGCATCGCAGAGCACGCACACAGCACGATGTGACATCATCCGTGGTGGGCTCCTCGTGCCCTCTTCATCTGGCAGGAATGAAACCAGCCTTGAGGTCGCAGGACTCGTCAACTCCTGCTGTCACCTCAGCACCACTCCTTTTCCATTGCCTCCTCTCCACTCCTTTTTTTTGCACCACTCCTCTCACCCCACCGCCCCACCATTCCTCCTTGCTCCCTCCTCCTCCCTGCCCTCACCAAACCGCAACAAACCAACAAACCAACCAACCAGACACCTCACCATTCCCTCCTCATCTGGCAAGGCAGCGTGTCCCGCTCGTACCGCTCGTCCAGCAGCACCACCTGCACCTCCCTGCCCGCCACGCCCTCGTTTAGGGTGTAGGACCCCCACATGCCTCGTGCCGCGCCGCGCCGTGGACTGCTCATTGGCTCGCCAACCGCATCGAGGAACAGCTGCTTGTACCGGTCCTTGTCAGGCAGGCGGCGGTTGCCGTTGTTCCAACCGAAATCGTGGTCGTCTGCAGCCATCAGTCATCATCTGCACTGAGGTTAGGCATGGTCAACATCGGTTCATCTCCCGCAATGGTGCTGCACAGGCACCTCAGGGTGCGCCTAACAAGCGTACGTAGTCAACTGTAGCTGATACAGCCGCAAGCTAAGCTGCCATTGCGCCTTGTCTTGAAGCCCTGCTGGCAAGCACAAACACAGCCTGCGCGTTGTGGAGCGCCCACCCCATTTTCCCCCCACCAGCAGCGCTCACCCCACGTCCCCATGACGGGCCTGGGGCACACGTTTGGGTCCGTGCCGGTGGGCGGGAAGAGGCCCTTTGCTTGCGCGCCAGGGCACATGAAGTCGAGGAACAGCCGGTAGCCTGGGTCGTTCACCTGCACAGCAGGCACAGCACGCACGGCATGCGAGGGGGGGGGCGACGTCACGCAGTGCTGAGGCAGCAGGCGCACCCTGAGCGGTCACAGCACAGAGCTGCCTTCTCGCTTGGGCACTGCCCTTCTCTCTGACTGCAGCTCTATCAAACAGAGCACACCTGCCTTGTCACTCGGCACTGCCTTATCTCTGACTGCAGCTCTGCCAAACAGAGCACACCCGCTGCCCCCAATGCTGTCCCCCTTGCCGCTGCACCTGGCTCATCATGCGCCCCAGGCCATGCGTGAAGTTGCCGGCGTTGCACATGTTGGGGTCGTTGCGGATGTAGCTGAGGCTGCAGCTACACAGCTCGGGCGCGTCGGCGCAGTTGACCTGCAGAGACCGCCCCACCACATCGTCATCATCATTGCATGGCCTTCACGAAAGATTGTCATGATGCCGCAGCACATATGCCTCGATATGCAAGTGACACATACACACACATGGGAAGCGGCATGGGAAGCGTGCCCCTGCATCAGGA
>QAXK01002371.1:0-16126 GCA_004335735.1 Chlorella sp. KRBP | reverse complement strand
GGGGGACGGGGAGGCGAGGGTGGCTTGGGGGGTGAAGGCTTGGGCGGAGGGGATGCCACCGCGACACCGCCCGATACGCACTGCAGGCATCGTGGAGTATACACTGCCGTGCTCACGGTGAGTGCTTGCACTCGCACGCGTGTGACTGCTTGCACTCGCGACCCGCACGTGCCCCCCACCCACCTGGGCGGTGCAGTCCGCTGCGGGGAAGGGAATGGAAGCTCTGCAACCGTTGACAGCGTTACCTGCTGTGCAGTAGTAGTAGAGGCCTGCGTAGTGTGTGGCGCGGCGAGATGCAGGTCTTTTTGTACCTGCGCCCCCCATCCCGCGCACGCCCCACGAGAAGGCGCGGCGGTAGCGTGCACTCACCGCTGGGGCACGGCGTGGGCGAGGTGCACGCGGACTGGCCTGCGCGCGTCAGGGGGGACCGTCAACATTTGGTTTGGACCTGCGCACGACCTTCCCCAGCGCGAAACAAACCGCGCCATGGAGATGCAAGCGATGTGGATAGCGCCTCACCTCGCACGGTGGCCAGCGCTCCAAGGAGGAGGCTGGCGACGAGCGCGAGCTGCGGCCGAGCCATCACGGGCGAATGCAGCGCGAAAGGAGACGAGCGTGGTATGAAGCGTTGTGAAGCCTTAACAATGTGCCTGCGCCCTTTTTTCTGCTCTTCTCCCGTTTTTACGGCGAATGTACCGTCATGCCCAGGATGGCGTGCGGAAGGGCGGCCGTGGGCACTATCTATTTCTGGACGCAGCGACCCTGAGGTCGAGATCGAAACAACGGCTGCTCGCGCGCGCCGCGTCCCAGCGCCAAGGCTGAAGATGGAGCGCGCTGGAATAGCAGGAACAGGAGGGAGCTGTCACAAGATCCAAGGTGTCCCAGTGTGGCCTCAACATCCACCAGAGATCAGCTTGGCGGAGGCCTGCCTGACCAGTGGGCTGAGCACGTCCACGAGCCGCCGGTAGTCGCTCAGTTCGTTGTACAGGTACGCCGAGAGACGCACCCAGATGCGCCCAAACACGCCAATCACGGGCACCTGCACGCGACACGCCGCTACACCAGGGACTGAGTTACACTGTCCCTGCCTGCATGCCGCACTCCAAGTCAAGGGGGCGTACCCCGTGCCCACCAAACCGCCAACCAAACGCACCTCGACGCCCTGCACGGACCCTCGACACGTCATGCAGCTGGCTCTGTGCGTGCCATTCTACCACTGTCACGTCACACCTCATGCACCTCCACCCACCCACCCACCCACCCAACGCCCACCCAACGCACCTCAATGCCGTGCACGTCCCTCAGCACGTCGTGCAGCCGGCTGGCCCCCTGGGCGTCCGCAGCGTACCCGTCCAGCGGCGGCAGCGACACTGCCAGCATGCTCGCCACGCCACCACACCCGTCCCCACCTATGACCAGCATGTCCTCATCAGGCCACTGGTCCAGCAGCAGCTGCACCGCCTGGCGCACCAGCCTGCAAACAGCAGAAACGTCAAGAGGGTCCAGCAGAGCCAACACTCTGAGCGTGGCTGAGCCAGAGTTGAGTCCCTTTCTGAGCACATGCTCTTAGCTACGAACCCTTTTGGCGTTGTCTTGGCGGTCACCACACTGCCTGCCAACTCGGACGTCGTTGCTATGAGCCGGGTGAGCCCTCCTCACCCGTGTGTGTAGTCCTGGATCCGCTCCCACCCAATCGCCTCCAGCACCGCCAGGCTGGTGGGACAGGCCAGCCATGCCGAGGGGTCGCTGGTGCCGGCCCACAGCCACTCGCCCTGGAACCCCAGCCCGCAGCCGTGCGAGGTCACCAGCGGGTGCAGGGTGGGCTGGAGCGAGGGGGAGCCGCACCAGAGGAGGGCGGAGCCCTTGGGGGTGCAGCACCACTTGTGCCTGGAGGTGCAGGTACGGAGGTCGCACACTTGGCACATGCGCGGCTGTGTAGTGCGGGACATCTGATATACCCTGTGCTCATAATTGTAACAGCTGGCCTGTAGTAGGTGTTGCACTGTGCTGCGGTGCAAGGTTGTGCTGCGCAGTACGCCGACAACAACGATTGGCTGGGGGAGGAGAGCCAGGGTGGAAAAGGGGTGGAGCACTGGCACCAGCGTCAAGCAAGTACCCCTCACGCTCGTCTATGTAGTACTGGCACTTGTCCGGAACGAGCTCACGCTCGTGCAGAGCAAGCTCACGCCTGTCCACAGCCGCCTTGGTCTCGTTACGCTCGGTGGCCGTGTGCCTGAGCTGGTCGGCCTTGCACACGGCCCGTGAGCGCAACGAGCTTAAGGCTCAGGTAGACAAGCGTGAGCTTGCTCTGCAGGAGCTCGAGCTCTTTCCGGACAAGTGCCAGCAACACCTGGAGCGTGAGGGGTACTTGCTTGACGCTGGTGCCAGTGCTCCACCCCCCTTCCACCCCCGCTCTCCTCCCCCAACCAATCGTTGGTATCAGCGTACCGCGCGGCACAGCCTTGCAGCGCAGCACGCGATGATCCAGCCGCAGCGCGTGCCCCTCAGCACGCGCAGCGCGTGACAGCCAGCCCGTACTAGGCCAGCTGCGGGAGGTGATTCCAAACGGATGCAAACCTAGCCTCGCTCACAGGTTGCTTATGTAGTAGTCGCAGCCAAGCGCTGGCACGTCCAGCCCCCGCACGTTGCCCACGGCGTGCGCACCATCCACCAGCACCAGCGCGCCCGCCTGCACGTACACTCAAGAGAGAGAGCGGGCCAACTCTACCCCACCGTTAGTGTGCCAGTGTGCCACCAACACGTGCAGCACGCCCTCCTGCACCAGTGGGGCCAGTGGGGCCAGGGGGCAACACTTGCAACCAGAAGCGCCAGGCCGCCAGGCTCACCTGGTGCAGTAGGTGTGTGAGCGCCTTGACGGGCATGATGATGGGTGGGAAGGACACCACGTGGTCAAGCACAGCCAGCCTCAACCTGCGCCTGGCACCCTTGACGCCACCTCCGCCAGCAATCCCCGCGCCATCTGCTGCTAACTGCAGGGCCCCGCTCCCACCCCCCACCCCAGCACCACCAGCTGCTAACTGAACGCCCCCACCGCCACCAGCGTTCCCCGCCACATCGCTCTCTGTCTGGAGGCCGGTGGTGGCTGGCTGTGGGCTGCTGGTCTGTGCCGCCGAGGGTGCCGGTTCTGAAGGCGCTGAGGATGAGAGTGGGGGGAGCAGTAGGTGCGTGTCGTGCAGTGCTTGCCTGACCAGGTCCAGGATCTGTGTGGGGTCCTGCAGCTCTGTGAGGCCCAGCTGCACGTCCAGGAGCTGCACGCCGGGGCAAGAGGACGCCACACGCGCCGCAGCACTGCGCACCTGCAGCGGCATGGTAATAGGCGGCAGTGTGGAGCAGTGTCGGCAGCAGCGGCACCAGCACGGTGACGGGTGTGTGTGTGTGTGTGTGTGTGTGTGCGCCTGCAAATGGGGCGGCCCAGCCGCGGTGACCAAGGCAACACGGATCAGCAGCGAGGAAGATTTGGGGTGTGTGAGCATCCGGCAGCACTGGCGCGTCCACAGCACAACTGCAGCAAAGGCAGCTGCGGAAGTTGTGCTTTGGAAGTGAGATGATCGCGAGAGATGATCGCGTGGTTGTTGTTGGGATGAAAAGAAAGTAGCGTGACGGCCCTCACCGCCGGGTAGGTGCAGTTGAACGTGAGCACCACGTCCCCAGGCTCCAGCGCCACGCTGCGCAGCACCGCGTTGATTGCCGTCGTGGCGTTACCTACGGCCACCACGTCCCTTGGTGCGGCGTGGATCAGTTGGGCCACGCGCGCCAGGGCGTGCAGGATGCCTGCACGTTGACACGTTGACATGGCATGACGGGGCAGCGTGACACGGGCCGTCAAAGCAAAACCCTAGCCACCACCCGGGTGTCCTGTGGTGGTTCCGATTATGCAAGCAGCTCTCTCTCACCCGGCTCACTGCGGTGCTGCTGCCCCCGCCACTCAAAAGCTGTCACTCCGAGTCCCACTGCTCCGCTGCCCAACTGCGGTCACAGCTTTCAGGGCTGCCGTGCGGCGCCTTCACTGTCAGCTTCGGGGGGTATACGTGACAGCAGCCGTCGTGCTCACTGACCTGGGGGCGTCATGGTCTCTTGGAACCTGACGGGCTGCGCCTCCAGGCGGTCACGGAACCAAGACTGGGCCTGCAGCGCTAGCCTGCAGGAAAAGGGGCAAGGCAGGGTGCAAGATCTGAAGTGTGCCACAGGTGCACGCGTACCCCTTGCCTCGCTGCTGATCCCTGGTGCCGTGTCGTGGCTGCGCGCCTGCGTCTGCAAGCCCGGGTGCCCACGAGCTCACACACTTGAGGGTGGCCCCGTAGGAGCCATGGTTGAGGTAGGTGGTGGTTGGCTCCAGCGCAAACAGCTCCTCCCTCGCCTGCTGGCCGAAGAAGGGCGCTTCTGAGGTGGCTGCGCTGGCGCGGCGCCTCAACTCCTCGGCCCCCACCTCCTGCGCACACAATTGAGTGGACCTTGCTTGGCGTCAACCTTGGCTGCCAATGCACCACCACGGACCCCTGTTTGTGGAGTGTGTGCGCACCTGCAGCTGCTGAAAGATCGGGCACGCTTCGGGCAGCGGCGGAAGCTCCGGTCCCGCCACTGCAGCCCACAGCCATCCTGGGTTGTTTGGCTTGAAGCCCTCGGGCTCCAGGAGGATGAAGGAGCCATGCGCGGGGACGCACGCCGGACCCGTGATGAGCGCCATCCTTTGACGTGGCGTCCTCGGGCGTTGATGATGATGTGAGGGATGACCTGCAGGACCCCTCAGCATCAGGCTCTCAGAGTTCTCTCCTCTGCTCAGCGTGAAAAAGCAAGCCCCTCCGCATGGCATTTTTTTAAGGAGAGCAGCGCAGCACACCTTGGCGTGTCAAGCTTGCCGACTCGCATCAGCGCCTGCGCTAGCTTCTCGCACTAGCTGCTGCTGGCTGTGGCGCTCGCGGAACCCCAGGCACACCGCCATGTCCACGCTTCGCCTGCTCGCGGCCTCGCAGCCAGACATCGTGCGCTCGGTGCAGAAGGCAAGCTGGCGGTGCTGGCACGTGTGCTGGGCAGCAGCAGCCCTGCACGCACCAGCCGCGCCTCCATGACGCGCGGTCCGCACGGTCGCGCCTGCCTGCCTGCACACAGGATGAGCTCTACGAGCAGCAGGTGGTGGACATGGTCTACGAGCTGGTGCGCAACACCATGGGCCCGCTGGTGGCGCTGCAGCGCACCAGGTGCGGGTCCTGGCAGACGAGTCCCTGCGGACACCTGCACCACGCGAGGGAAGGACAGGGGACGGTCAGCACGCACACCCAGGCCATCAGACCCGTAGACGCAGCAAACGCCCGGCCCTCTGGGAACGGTGAACAGTGGCACTGCGACCACCTTTGGCTCGTGCAGCCGTCCGTGGCGGTCAAGGACCACCTTGACCTTGAACCGGCCACTGGATGCGTCAGGATGACCCATGCATTTGGCGGCACCTGGCAGGCAGACCTGTGAGCGCACGACTGACGACCTTGCACATCTGCAGTGAGATCAAGATGGCGGGCGCCCTGCTGTACCACCTGACTTGCACTGGGGTGGGCATGCCCACGCTGGGTGAAGAGTACTGCAACATGATGCAGGTCAACGGTGAGTGACCTGCTGGCTGTTCATCATGGTGTAGGCCCTAGCTCTGGCAGCTCTGGTCCAACGTCAGCGTCTTGCAGATACGGCTGGTATGCTTTGAGATGGCTTGCTGCCTGGCAGCGTGCTAGGCGGGTGAGAGCAACAAGACCGGCCGTCGTACCACATGCCGTGCACACCACGCAGGTGGCACCGGGCGGGTCCCTGGCCTCCCCCGCCGCCTCGCCCTGGCACTGCTGCGTGGAGCAGGGCCCTACCTGGCTCAAGCCGCCAGCAACCGGCTGGACCGTCAGCAGCAGACCCAGGAACACGAACAGCAGCAGCAACCGCCAGGGCCAGGTCAGCAGCAACCATCAGCACACTACTCATCCCTGCCACCGGACTGCCTAGACTCTCCTCAGGCTTCCAGCAGCCCTTCCGCACCCCACCAGGCTGGTGACGCGTTGCTTGGGGTGGGGTACAGCCCAGCGGCGGTCATGGTGACGCCTCCTTCAGGCGGCCGCACGCCGCAGAGCCAACACAGCCCTTCACGACTGCACGCTGGCAGCGGGCGAGGTGGGCGGGATGGGGACCGGGGTGATGATGGAAGCAATGCTGTTGGGGAGCAGGAGCAGGGTGAGAGCAGCGGCAGAAGGAGGGTGTGGTGGCAGCAGCAGTCCAGCAGCGGGCGGATGGTGTTGGCGGCGGCGCTGCAGGCGTCCCGTCGCCTGCTGCTGCAGTCGTGGCCGCACGCCAAGCCGGCGCTGCTGCAGGCGCTGCGGCTGCACCTGGCGCTCTTTTACCTGAGCGGGGCGTTCTACACGCTGCCGCACCGCCTGTCGGGGGTGCGCTACGCGGCAACATCGCGCCCGCTGCAGTCAGGGTGAGGTCTCCTGACCAGTTCTAGGTGCCATCATGTCATGCACACACTTGCTGCTGTGATTCACTGTGGGCTGTAGAAGCGGTCACCAGAGCCGTGGTCGGCCCAGCAGTGTGCCTTACCAAACGCTCCGTTGTGCATTTGCGCCCGTGGTGCCCATCTGCAGGCGCAATTCATACGGCGTGCTGGGCATGCTGCTGGTCGGACAGCTGGCCGTCACCGCCCTGCTCCACGCACGCCAGTCCGCCATCAAGTGGGCTGACCAGCGGCAGCAGCTCCACGCACGCGGCAGCTCGGCTCCCTCGCATAGTGGAGGCGGCGGTGGGCTGGTGCCCACGTCCAGGGGAGGGCACGCCTTCCTGCTGCCAGAGCCTAAGCAGCTGGACGTGCAGGAGGAGGAGGCGGGTGGCGAGGCGGGTGGTGGTGGTGGTGGTGGTGGGAGCAGCAACAGCAGCGAGGACACGAGCCAGGGGTGGACGCGGGTGGAGGGGGACAGGGCGTCACTCGAGTCGCATCATCCTGCGGCCGGCATGTGGCTCAACCTGCCGCCAGGTGCGGTGGGGAGGGAGTGCGGTGTTTTTGGGTGGGTTGCTGTGTGCAGGGCGCCCAGGGTGGCGCGAGAGAGACTGCTCGCATATACGTGGCGGCTTTATGTGTTGCGAGCGGTAGCCAGGAGAGGGGCTGCGTGAGAGCCCAAGCAGTGCCCACAAGCAGGCCATCAGACCCTGGGGAGGCATCAAGTGCCACATAATGTTGACGTGGTGCATGCAGGTGGCCGGAGCGCGCTCGGCGACGTGCCCTTGGTGACCACGCCCCGGCGGCACCAGTCCGGGCGGGGCGGCGGCCGCAGTCGGGCTGTGGAGCCTCTGGTGGTCCTGTCCGGCCGCACGTGCCCGCTGTGCCTGTCTGCGCGCAAGTACCCGACGTCCACACCGTGCGGGCACGTCTTCTGCTGGGAGTGCGTCACGCAGTGGTGCAGCGAGAAGCCAGAGTGCCCGCTGTGCCGCGCGCGCGTGCTGCTGCACACCCTGGTGCCTGTATTCCACACCAACCTCTTTTAGTGAGATGACATCACACATGTATGATCATTTGGGGCCAAGAACGGAGGAGTGAGTGCAGCCAAAAGCGAAGGAGCGTCGTGCGAGCCAGTGGGCCACCTGCACTGCAGCGCTCTCGAGTCGCCACCGTCGCAATCGCCGACTGGAGCGCCAAGAGGGACAAATCGCAAAGGAGCGGCATGGACGAGAGCACCAGCGGTAGAGCTGCAGCCACTGGCCAGCATCAGGCCGCTGAGCCCACAGCAGCAGCAGCAGCCGGCACCGCCAAGCCGTCAGGCGATCAGCGGCGGCGGAGTTGGCAGCGCTGGCTCCTGATTGCCACAGCCAGCACAGTGGGCGCGCTGCTCGTCGCAGCAGTGTCCGTCACAGCGTTGCACCACGGCAAACAGCGAGGCAGGCGGAGACGCGGCAGGTGCGGCGGCGGCTCACGCTGACGTGTACGCCATGCCTGCGGTGTAGGCGCACCACGCAGCACGTCTCAGAGGTGGCTTCGTGCTGTTGCGGTTTGCATACTTGCTCCCAGGTCGGGAGGGCAGGGCGCGGACGGCGGGCAAAACAGCGAGGAGGGCAGCAGCAGCGTGCGCATCCCTCTCAAGGAGGTGGTGCGGTTCAAGGAGCGGCAATGGTTCCTTGAGGATCTAGAGGTGAGCCGCACTGCTTGGGTTGCAGGCGCAGGCAAGGTGCTGCCACGCACAAGTGACCCGCCGAGCCCAGGCCAGAAAAGGCAGGCACCCAGGCACACAGAGCACAACTTTGAGGCGTTGCCGCGTGCACATGCAGGCGTCGCGTCAGGGCGACTCCAACGCCATGCTGCGAGTGGCCAAGATGTACCTCCACGGCCAGGGCTGCTCGCAGAGCCTGGGCATGGCAACAGAGTGGCTGCGCAAGGCCAGGTGGGTGCTTTTTGCTATTGCGTCCTGCAAGGCATATCTCACTGGCCTCTGGTCTTGAGCGCAACTCTCTTTGCTTCCCCACGACGCTGCGAGGCCCGCAGGACACAAGGCATGTACGGATCGCTGGAGGAGCTGTGGGCGGGGGAAGCTGAGGAGCTGGAGCGCTTGCGGCAGGGGGCGGCACGCGCAGCAGCTGTGGCCAGGCGGCGGGCGGTGGAGGCACAGCAGATCCGGCCGACGGATGAGGCGCCTTGGGTGCCCTCTGCACGCTGACTGCTTGATTAGTTAGGGTCTGATGGACTGGATCGCTTGCGGGCCGTGCTCGTGCTCTCACTCTCTCCGCAACCTTTGCAATCAAGGACACTGGCCGTCCATCACCTCCCTGAGTCCCATTCACATGCTCTGTCTGGTGGACATACGACCACGGCGTAAACACTGGGGCACGTCAAAAGTCTACTGAGGGCAAAAGCGAAGGCAGCTCAACCACAAACCATGCACAGCAAAGCGCCAAAGGGCACGAATATCAACAGGGCGTCCTGCGGTTGGCCCGTGGACCCGCCACCCGCAGTGCGATGGCAGGGGCAGGGGACACCACGACCGCCCCCACGTCGCCGTGTGCAGCAGCAGCGGCCGCAGCGTGCTCCGCTGGCACCGCCACAGCGGTGGGGTGCACCAGCGTGGTTGCGCCGCCGTCCAGGCCCACCACACCCAGGCCATTCTGCTTGAGCACGTGCTGCACGTGCGGGTTCCCGTTCGGCTGCTGCTGGCGGCGAATGCTGCTGCTGGTGGTGCTGTCATGGGAGTGCTGCGGCTGGCTGGCACCCACCAGCACATGGTGGCTCTGCTGGTGTTGCTGTTGGTGCTGATGGTGGTTGTGCAGCTGGCGGCTGTCCAGCACCAGCGATGGTGCAGGCCGCCACGCCACATGCTCGGCCGCCTCCGCAGCAGGCTGTGGTGCCACGGCATGAGGATCCAAATGGATCTGTGGCCCTGGTGACATGTGACCGCTCCCACCACCACCACTACCGCCCCAGCCACTCGCCAAGTGCTGCAACGACGTTGATGCGCCCACACCCGCCCTGCCCTGCCAGCCGTACCGGTCCCCCGCATCCTCCTCCTCCTCTCCGCCATCATCCGCCCACGCAACGCTGCCCTGGCGGTGCTGCAGTTGGTGCGAGGTGTGATTTGCTCTTGACTGCGGCACGGCCCCATTGGTCCTATGCTGCCCCTGCCAGTTGCCGCCCGAACTGCTGCTGCTGCTGTAGCCGTCCGCTGCTTGCTCACGGGCAAAGTGGCTGCGCGTTGCCTGGTGCTGCTGCTGCTGGTACTGGTGCTGGTGCTGGCGGTGCTGCAGGCGCGAGAGGTGCTGCAGGAAAACCTCCTCAGAGGGGAGGCAGAGGGTGGAGAAGGCCCAGGCCAGCTTGGACCACGAGCGCACGTCATACCTGAATAACAACCATGGGCAGCAGCAGCATGGGCGCAGGTGAGTGACGCAGTCGGCATTTACACATGTGCACTGGCGCCTTTTAGGCGGGCGCTCATGAGCGGTGTCGTACGGGACGCTGCTGCGACCCACAGGCACGCACGGCGGTGGCTAGGAGAAACGTTTAGAGGGGGCGGCCACTGAGCTCACCTGTGCACGTTGGCCTGCGCCTCGTGCAGCACGGCGCTGAAGAGCAGCGGCTCGTAGTGCTGCAGGCGCGCGTATGCCCACGCCACCGTGGCCACCTCCCTGGGCCGCAGCGTGCCACGCAGCATGCGGGCCGACAGCACAAACGACGCCTCGTGCAGCAGCGCAGGGTGGCTGTGCCCGTGCAGCGCGAAGGCCCACAGGAGCTGCACCAGGCAGGATGTGCCGAGGGTTGCGAGCGCCTGCCGACCCTTTGGCAGCCCATTGACTGCCGCCGCCGCCACTAGAGGAACGGGGCTGGTGCTGCCACGCTCCGCACCCTCACCCTCACTGCCGCTGCTGCTGCCTTCGCTCGACCATGGGCCCGCTGCCGCGTGCTCACCCCCAGGAGTGCCCTGCTGCGCCACGCCGTTGTGGCTGGGTGAAGCAGGGCGGGAGGAATGGGAAGCGGGTGAAGGGGAGGAGGGAGAGGGGTTGGACGCGCCAAGGACGGCCGCGGCTAGCCTGTCAAAGAGCTGGTGCTGGTGGTAGCTGCTCTTGGCAAAGGCCCAAGCCAGCACCGTCCAGGTGAGTGCGGCGCTGCTGCGTTGCGGCTCGGCGTACGCGTCCAGCGGCGCGCGCAGCACGCGTGACGCCCACCTGGCCGCCTGCGCCGCGCCCGCCGCGCTCATGCCCCCTGGACCCTGGTTAGGGCTTGCGGCTGCATGCCCGCCCTCGCCCCACGCCCACCCACCCGCACGACCACCAGCGTCAGGAGAAGCGGAGGAGGATGCAGAGGAGGAGGAGGACGGGGCGTGTTGCTGCTCCCACCGCTGCGCGCCGCCGTGCCGCTGCCGCTGCTGCTGCAACCGCGCCTCGTGCTCCTCCTCCTCCGTGTCCGCCTCCCAGCCAAGCTGATCCAGCAAGGATCCGGCGTTACCACGCAGGGTGGGGTCGGGCACCAGCGACCACAACACCTCATGATCCTCCTCCTGCTGCTGCTGCTGCTGCTGCTCTTGCCCATGCAGCCGCACCTGCTCCTGCTGCTGCTCTGGTGACGCAGCCCTTGGTAAGGAGCGGCTACCAGCCAGCACTGGCGAATCCAGGGCATCATCACCCTCACCATCACCCTGATCGCTCCCACGCGCCGCCGCCGCTGCCGCCGCCGCCCCACCAGCGTGCACACCCGGTTGATCTGGTGAGGTGCTGCGGGAGGCTGCTGCTGGTGCCGGCGACCTGCTGCTGCTGCTGCTGCTGGAGCTGGAGGGGGTGGAGGCGGCCAGCAGGGAGGGGTCAGAGAGCAGCGCTTCCGACACGCGCTCCAGCAGCACCTGGTCCCTCACCCGCGTGCTGGTCAGCGCCCACAGCACGTTCGCCAGCACTTGCGGCGTGTATTCGGTCGGCCGCGCCGCCACTGCCCTCGCCGCCATGAGCGCAAGCCCTCGCTGCGGCGCCCGCGCCCTAACGCATGTGGCGGCTAGGTCTGCGAGCGCCGTGCCGCCGATGGTGCCGGCGCGGACGTGCGCTGCGGCGGCGTCGGCGATGCGCGCGAACAGCGGGCGGCGGTCTAGCAAGCCTGTGGCCAGGAAGGGCTGGGCGTAGGAGAGGCCTTGAGCGAGGCCGTTGAGGTCGTGGGCGGAGAAGGAAGCAAGGCGGGGCATGGCGTGCTGCACCACGGCGGCGAGCAGCGGCTGCCAGTGGGAGGTGAACCACGCTGGCAGCAGCGTGGCGTTGCCGCCGCCCTGCTGCTCGCCCTGCTGGTGCTGGTGGTGCTGGTGCTGCTGGTGCTGCTGGTGCTGGTGCTGCTGATGCTGCTGGTGCTGCGGTGAAGCTGCTGGGCTGTGTTCCAGGCCACCCAAATGGTCGGGTGGGTGCAGCGTCATGGTGGTGTGGGGCGCTGTGGGGTCGCTGTGTGGAGGAGGGCTGCCATGGTCGCGCTGCCAGTGCTGCTGCTGCTGCTGCTGCTGCTGGTGCTGCTGTTGGGGGTAGAAATCATTCTCCCCGCCACCAAACGCGTGCCCTCCACCTCCTCCCTGCATTGAGCTATCCACCTCCCAGCCTCCGTCCGGAGCGCACGCCCGTGCCGCCCACCCGGCCGCGCACGACAGCTGTGCCAGCACCTTTGGCTGCGGCTCGCTGCCGCTTGCTGCTGTGGCTTCTGCCTGCGAATCGAAGTCGTAGCTGTGGCTGGGGCTAGTGGTGGTGGTGAGGCAGCAGCGCCAGGCGGCGTGCAGCAGCTGCTGGATGGCGTGCCTGTTGCCCATGTGCAGGCACACAGAGGTGGGCAGGCTGCAGAGGGACCAGAGGGTGTTGGTCACCTCTTGGCTGCTCATGCGGTGCGCCTGCGGGGTGGTGAGCGGGGCACGTGTCATCATCACCATCACAACCACCATTGCATGGCTGTGGTGATGCGGGACAGGAGGATTCACGCGTGATGGGGCACGTGTGCACAACCTGTGTGTTTGGCATCCCAGACGCTCCGCATGCCAACAAGCACACGCGAGTAGTACTCCCACCCGCTGCTGGCGTCCAGCGCACGCACCTGCAGGGACGCCGCGTGCACCAGCGCCACGCGCCGCTGCGTGTCGGGCAGCCGCAGCCGCGCCGCCGCCCACGCCGCGCCGGCAATGCTGGTCGGTGTGAGGTCATCATGCCTGCCGCTGTTGCTGCTGCTGCTCTTGCTGTCGGCTGCCCGGGCCACCATATGCTCTAGCGCCCAGCCGCCAAGCCGTTGCAGCGCTGCCAAGTCCGCCTCCACGTCCCGCCCTGCAGGCGCCCCCGCCCTGCCGCCCCTGTAGGTCTGCTGCTGGTGCCGGGCGCACAGCGCGCACGCCCACAGCACGTTGCTGAGTTCGTTGGCCGAGCAGTCACGCAGCGAGTGCGCGGGGAAGCTGCTGCCTGCCTGGCCCTGCGGTTGCTGCTGTCCCTGCTGTGAGGGCGATGGCGCACGTGAGGAGGAGGAAGAGGGTGGTGCCCAGGCCACGAGGAGTTGCGTCCCCCACCCACAGAACCCGAACTTGGCATACGCCCACACGCTGTTGCTGACATCTTGCCCGTTGAGCGCGCGCGTCCTGGCGTGGTGCCGCAGCACCGGCACCGACAGCTCAAACAGCCGCCTGACCTCCACGCCGACGGCACCCGCGTGCTGGCCGCTGACCGCGCTGCAGCTGCTGGCCACGTGCGCCGCCGACCACAGGAGGCTAACTAGTTCCTGTGGCTTGAAGGCGCGGACCTGCTGGCAGGCCTGGCGTGTGGCCGCACTCAGGAGCGACTGCAGGCGCCTGGCCAGCGGCACTTGCTGCTGCTGCTGCTGCTGCGGTGCCGCAGCCCTATGACTGACTGATGAAGCGTGCTGTGCTGTGCCTGCCCCAGGTGCTGCTGGCTGTGCGGGCAGCAGCACGTCCGCAGCGCGAGACAGCGACCACACGAGGTTGGCGAGCTCCTGAGGCTTGAAGTGCTCCAGGCGCCCCTCGCAGGCCTGCAGCAGGGCGCTGAGGAGCTGCAGGCTGCCACTCTCGCTGCCGCCGCCGCCGTTGCTGCCGCTGCCGTGGTGGTGCAGCTGGTGTTTGCGCCAGAAGTCCAGCTTGGTGAGGCCCAGGGCGAGGTTGGAGAGCTCCTGGGGCTTGGCCAAGGACAGCAGCTTTGCCTGCGAGGCCAGCAGGTGCTGCTGCGTGCACACCAGCACCTGTGGGTCTGGTGTGAAGCAGGCGCACTCGTGGAGCATGCCCAGCGCCCAGCACACGTTGGCGTGCTGCCGCGCGATGGTGTAGCTGGGTGCGTGCGCCACGTATGTCTGTACTAGCTCGCTGGCCAGCGCTGCTGCTGTGGTGGCGCTGCTGGCTTGGGGCCCGTGCCCGTTGAGGCCTGGTGCTTGCGGCTGCTGCTTTGGCTGGGGGTGCCAGCGCCGCCGCCGGCGTGCCGGCGCTGCTGTGGCTTCTGCTGACGCGCTGCTGCTGCCATTGTCGTCATGAGAGTATGCTGCCTGGGCCGAGTTGCTGCTGGCTTCCTGTGCCGGCGCCACCGCCTGCGCTGACGCCTCGCCGTCGCCGTGCACCAGCTTGGCTAGGCGCACCAGTGCGGCAGACACGTGCACGCCGTTGAAGCCGGTGCTGCCCTTGCCCCACGCATGCTGCTGGGGCGGCGTGCCGTGGCGTCGCCAAAGGGCGAGGAGCTCCTCCACGCAGGATGCGGCCACGATCTCTCGCGTCAGGCGCGCAGGGTCCACCCATCCGCGCTGCTGCACCTGCTCAGGCGCTGCTTGCGCGTGCAGCTCGCCTGGATCGCGCCCGCTGGGCGACGCTGCGCAGGCCGAGTCCAGCTCGAGGCCCGTCCCCGCGAGGCCGCCGCCGTTGAAGTCCACCCGCAGCGCCGTGCGAGAGGGTTGCCATCCACTTCGTGCCTGCGCGCATCCGTGCAGTGGCGATGGCGCTCGGCTGGAGCTGCCCCAGCACTGCGCCTTTGCCAGGACTGCGTCGCCCTCTCGACCCCAGCGCGCGCCATCACGCAGCGGGATTATGTGCAGCGCGTACCTGTGCCGGGTGTGCCCTGCTGTGGCGAGCAGCGGGCTGCGGCACGAGCGGCCCTCCCCGCGCTGGGAGGACGCTCATCCCGTCCGGCGAGCCCCTGAGACCGGCGCTGCGTCGTCCCTGCGCCGCATTCCTCGCCTTGCTTTCCCCCTGCTGCTTCTCCTTCTGCAGCTGCATGGCGAGGGTATGGGTGTGTGATGGGGCTTGCGGTGTGAGAGCAGGGAACTCCATCCTGCTGCGCCTGCAAGCGGCCTACACGCTGAGCAAGAGCCTGCAAGAGCCGGACTGCAAGAGGTGCGGCAGCCCCACGCAGCATAGAGCTCTCCCGATGGCGCGACTGGCGCGGCAATGCCTTTTCGCTCCCACGTCAGCGCGGCAGGAGGAGCGTGCGCAAGGCCGGATACCAGCGTGTGCTAAGGAGCTTGTTGGCGAGCTTGATTCGTCCCCGCTTGGCTTGGCACACGCTGCGCGCAGAACCCAGTCGTCGCCCACGCGCACGAACTCGCGCTTCGCGCAGCACAGGTGAGCAGGCGAGGACTGGGCCACGCATCGCTCACGGATCCAGCATGGATCACGGGCGGAGCAGCTCGTGCGTGGGCGCGCAGTCCTGAGGGTGTCGCCCTTCGGCACCAAGCGCAGATGCACAATCTCCGAAGATCCAGAGCTTCTGAAGACCTTGTGGGGTGCGCCTGTCCATCCGCTGCAGGACATCACCCCAACAAGAGCAAGAATGCTGGCCGCCCGCACCGTCCCGCGCACCGCCGGCGCCGCCGTGAGCCGCACCGCCGCGCCGGTCGGTCTGCCCAGCCTGGTGGCGCGCCGCCCCTGCGTGCAGGCCAGGGCGCTGGATGAGACCAACTTCGCCATCAACCTGCTGTCCTCCACCACGGCGGCCGCTGTGGTGACCGCCGTGACGGTGGCTACCAACGAGAACCGCGACAAGGAGCTTGAGCGCCTCCAGAACGTGAGCCGCTGCAATGTGCATGGGCCCTCTGCAGCTGCCTGACTCTGCACACGCACCAAGGACCAGTCCACCCACGCATGCAGCTCATCGTGTCCCTTTCCCGCGACGCACGCAGTTGGACACGTGGGCGATCGCTCCCATTGGCGCCGCCGTGGCGGTGGACAGCATCGTGCACTCCATCCCCGGCATCAACGTGCTGCTGGGCCTGCTGGCCGAGCCTGTGGGCGCGGCAGCGGGTGTGGCCTACATGATGACGCTGGTGCTGAGCTCGCAGCAGGTGGATCCCAAGACCCTGGCGCCAGAGGTGCGCCACAGGTGGTGGGGATGCCTTCATGCCTGTCTTGCCACCTGCCTGCAGCTGCTACTAACGGTGCTCGCTTGCGTGTGGATCTGTGTGCAGGGCACTGTGCTCAACGCCCAGAAGGCCACCGACTCACGAGCGGCACTCCGCGTGCCCTTCACCCAAATCATCTCGACCGCGCTCAAGGTGAGTGACGCCGCGCCTGGGCCCGCGTCACAGTTGAGAGGGCGTATGAAGCGCATGGGTACAGTGTGTGCGCCGCTTGACGTGGATCTGTTCCTGCCCGTGCTGTGTGGCGTGCTGCAGGTG
>QAXK01002370.1:0-18924 GCA_004335735.1 Chlorella sp. KRBP | reverse complement strand
GGGGGGGGGGGGGGCATCACACCTACAGCAGGTATCGAAGCCGCTCTAGGATGGGCATTGCGGCCGTGTCAATCCTCGCAGCCACTCTGATTAGGCAGATGGGCCACAAGCCAGGGGCTATAAAGGCACTGCTGACCGGGGCTGCGGCATGTAGTATGCATGCCAGCAGCACCCCCAGCACATGCAAAGCAACGCGTGCTCCTGCAGCAGGCACCAAAAGACTTACTGGGTCGGCGCCTCTCTCGACACACACGCCTGCAGCGCGACTCACCTACTGCAGCGGATTAGAACAGAGCCAGGTATGAGTCAATGCTGTGCCTACACCCCCACAAGGGCCACCAGAATACCTGAGCCACGTAGGCGGCACCAGGTGAATTGAGTGGTCAGCACGCAGAGAAAAGATCCTCTTGCGTGCCAAGGGAGCAGCACACATGACTGGAAGCGTCGTGGTGAAAATCAGTGTGGTGAGATGTCCCTAGGCGTGCAAAGCACGCGGAACGTGACGTATGCATGGCACACTCTCCTACGACAACACATGTCCTCGCTGACATGCACACTCCACACAACCACACCACACCCTCTCAAACTACCGCACAACAGCCGTGCAGCCACGACCGCTGGAATTCGACGCCACCGAACGCTGCTGCATCACAGAAGGGATGCGCCGGAGCCATTGCAAGTGTGCATATAGGCATGGGTTTGGGGTTGGGTAACCCTGGGGGTCCAGGGTTTTGGTGAACCCTGAACCCTACCCGTGTTGCTACATAGGCACAGGCAGCTGTGACCCAACAAACCCTCGGAAGAACCCTGCTGAAGCTCACCTCCAGCAGCTACAATGCAGCACACAATAACACACGCCTAGCAGCAGTGAGGCCAGCATACGTGCCAGCATGCGGAAAGCCCCTTGAAGAAACACCCTGGTGAGGCAATGGCACGGGATGTTGGTACACACACTCGCGCAGCTGCAGCCACTATCAATGAATCCGTCCACACCCAACCAAACCCTTTGGCGGACCCTCTGGCAGACCCTACTGGTGCTCAAAGGTTGAGCAGCACCATCGCTTTGGAGCTACGCACCTCCTCGGACAGTCGAATAATGCAGGACACAGGACACAGGCAGCACCATGGGTTGGCTTGCTGCATGTGAGCATGGAGCATGCACACCCTAGACCAGATGCAGCAAACCACAAGGCGCTGCAAGGAGCTGGAGCGGAGCACAGTGCGGCTCCACGCCGCATACAAGCACCAGCCGCAGGATCTCACTCTCCTGCAGCCTCCAGCACTTCCAACTTCAACAAGATTGGGGTTGTGTGCTCACAAGTAGAGTGGTGAGTGTTCACAGCCATGCATGCACTTCAACGACACTGCGGAAAGACCTCAAATACGCTGCAAGGGGACTGCTGCAAGGCTCTGCAGGCACAGGGCGACCACATGCCGCCCCAACAGATCAGCACAACGCGCGACAGCAACGCCGCAGCTCCCACGCACACGAGGTGCGTCTGCAGGGTCCACACACGCCGAGCACGTAGCCAGCACCACACCTCAAAGACTCCAGCAGGTGCACAGCCAGAGGTGCTTGAGCCAGGGGCGTGGCGGTAAGGAAACATACCAGCACACACAGCAAGCCACAGCTCCCGTGGGCACCCAGCGCAGTTGCTGTTGTGCTGACACATTGGGTTCTCGCGTGCAGATGGTAGGCAGCGCAGCTATGGTAAAGCCAAGCCAATGATATACGGTTGCTCTTCTTAGAAACCAAAATGTCTCAACGCAGGCACAGGCATGCGTTGAGACTGCACCTACAGTTTGGACTGTGGCAGCAGAGGCAAAACTGGTGGTACATGCCTAGCAGAAAGATGGGACACAGCATGAGCACCCGGCTGCTGCGCAGCTTGAGGTGCCACAGCAAAACGTCACCCCGACACTGAGAGCGCTAGAAAGATATACCTGAAAACAGTGCGTAGCCATTGTATTGACAAACCCACACCATGCACACACATCACACGTGCATGCAGCCTTCCGTTGCAGCCTAAGTTGTGGTAGAAAATCAACTCCTGGCTGGGAAGGCAGCAGCCTTCAGGACTGCGCACACAGGGCAGCCGTGCACTGACAAAATTGGGGCTGCTAAAGCGTGCGCATGCAGCCACGAAAGTGATGTGTCAATAGTCGTGTAGACCGTGGCGGCGACAGTGTTGCCCCGCCGCACACCCCACACCCCACACCATGCATCTGCACAAGCTACGCAAGCAGTGGCCACCGCAAGCAGTTATGGCCCCTGCCCCACATCCACACCTGCCACCCAGCATGTGCATCTCTGTGTCTGAGCACAACCGAGACACACACCCCACACCCCACACAAACCCACCCTCACACACCCCACACACTCTGCCAGGCCGACGTCAAGCAGCTGCATCCACCATGGAAACCCCACACCAGAGCACGTGCCACGTGTTTGCACATGCTGCTTGATAACCCAGGAGACCACTACAATGTGTGTGTTGTCTGCTGCACAGCCACTGGACAGATGCCGCATCTGTCCTTCGAAGGACCAGTGCAGCAAAAGCGATGCAAGGGCCCACGGGGTGCTTGCCCCCCTGCAACTGGAGCCAGAGTGCATGCTGCTGTCATCATGAGACGACAAGCAGTGATGCGATGCTTGCTTTTGTTGGTCACCAATAGGTGACATACCGCCTAGTGGGTGGCATACATCCCACGAAACAAGGCCTGTTGCGCGCAAGGTGCACTCACAGCGAGACGGTCGTGCACAAAAGATATCGGGGTACACCAGTCAGCCACGGCAGTGGACGGCTCCTGCCAGCAGAGAAACCGCCGTCGCCAATAATGTCCAGAACATCCACATGCCAAGCTACCAACACACGCCGCACCAGGCGAGATGCGGACTGATACCACCACTTGCCGGAAATGCGGTGATGCGCGGCGCGGACACAACCCAACAGGGGGACAAGCTGCTTGGGCAGGCCAAATACAGGCCGCCTAGATGTTGTTGACAGATCCCATGATGCAGCTCCTACTGCCCCACCCATGGACGACTCCTCAACCCCTGCACATGGGGAGCTTGGGCCGTATAGAAACCAATGGCTGCAGGACCCACCAGCAGCACCCCCTGCCAAAAACGCTAGCCCCTCCGCACATCCCGCACACTGATCGATGACGCATGCAGGTGGATAGGCTTGCTAGTAGCAAGGGGCGAGGGTGTGCTGGCCAAACTGCAGCTGCGGCTGCGCAAGCCTGTGTTGGCCTGTGTGAGTGTGCTGACCGCGCGCACCCAGCTGCTGCTGCTGCTGCAGGCCCAGCTGTTCCAGGTGTGGCACCACCACCTTGACTGGGTCCAGTGGGCTCGCCTGGAAGCTGTCTGAACACGCGCTCTCAAAGCTGCTGCGCTGGCTGCTGCTGCCGCTGTCGGGCTGGGGCCTGCGGGGCCGCACCACCACCTGCTTCCCCAGCAGGTGCAGCAGCCCAACTGCGGTGCGCTTCACCTCGTTTGCGTGCACCTGCTGCAGCAGCGTCGCGACAATGGGCACGGCCCCTTGGGCCTTCAGCACGCCCACACAGCTGTGTGAGGCTGCCGCAAGCCGGCGCAGCATGTGGAGCATCGCCAGGCGCACATCCACCGTCTGCTGGCTGTTGTCCAACACCTGCAGCAGCAGCTGCAGCGACCGCTCCTGGCCCAGCAGCACAGCTGCATCAGGACAGTCCAGCAGGTTGCTCAGCACGCAGGCCGCCTGCAGGGTGTGGTCGCTGCAGGTCTGGCTCGACACCAGCAGCAGCACCAGCAGCGGCGGGACGCAGCCTGCTGCGCAGATGCTGGCGTGGAACTCGGGGTGCTGCTCCGTCATCGTCGTCATCAACTCCAGCACTGCGCCCAGCACGTGCTGCTGGCAGCCGGGGTTGCTGCCACCCCTTGACGACACGTCCAAGCGAGCCAGCAGCGGCGGCAGGGCAAAGATGCTCTGCTGCCAGCCCAAACGCCAAGCAGGGCTGTGGGCGCGGGACAGGCTGACGGTCCCCAGGGGCTCGTCGCTGCACTCGCTGGCACAGCTGCTGCCCGCGGGCGTCGATGCTGAGCTCGCCATGCAGCTGCTGCTGGCGGCCTTGGTCAGCAGCTTCAGGAGGGACAGCAGCACAGGTGCATCTGCAGACGGGTGCAGGCCCGCTGCGAGGGCGGGGATCAGCGCAGACGTGAGCAGCACGTTGCTGCCGCAGCCGCTGCTGCTGGTGGTGCTGGCGTCGTCGCGGCCGGGGTGGCTGCTGACGCTGTCAAACACGCTGCTGCTGCCGCTGCCTGCATAGGCGGCCCTGTCGCAGTCTGCGCTCCATGCAAGGTGGGCGCAGCACAGGTGTGCTGCCTTCACCACGGGCGACGTGTGCCGCACTGACAGCAGCTGCAGCAGCACAGCACTGCCTGGGTTGTCCCACACACGCAGCTTCGTGGCGTCATGCTTGGCTAGCACATACAGGGCCGACAGCGTCGCTTCGACCACTGCGGGTGCTGCACTGACGGCGGCGCTGCTGCTGATACTGTGTGGCTTGCCCAGGGTGGATGTCTGCTGCAGCTTGTGCAGCAGCAGCTCCACAGCCCCCAGGTCGATGAGGGCCATGCGGTTGGACTCGTCCATAGCTAGATACCTCACGGTCTCCAGGCAATCCACCACCTTCTGCTGCGCCTGTGCTGCTGCCTGCGCTGCTGTGCTGGGCGAGGCGCACCCTGCCTGCGAGCTGCTGCAGCTGCTGCTGCTGCGGCTGGAGGGGTCGCTGCTTGCCTCCAAGGCACTGCAGCAGCTGTCGCCGTCAAAGCTGTCCTGGTCCAGGCCCCCGCATGCCTCTGTGAAAGAGGACCTGCGCTGGACGCGGCGGGTGGCAGATGAGTCAAAGGAGGACCTGCTGGACATGGGGTCACTGAATGAGGCACGGCGTGAGGCCGCCTTGTGCCTGCTGCTGCTGTCTGCGGCGCTCTTGACCATGCCATTGTTGCGGATGATGGTCAGCAGGGGCGACAGCACGCCTGTGTCTGCTGCTGACGACACGCAGGACGCAAGGCCGTGCGCGCCTGGCACGCTGCTGATCGCCTCTGCCAGGATCTTCTTTGCCTTGCTGATGCTGCCGCGCATGCCGGCTGGTGCAACAGGCTGTTCAGCAGCAGGGCTTGGGGTGCGGGGCCCTTCCAAACCCAGGGCTGAGATCGCCCTGATGATGCTGCATGAGCTGCTGCTGCTGTAGGAGCTGCCGGTGCCCTGGCTACCCATGTTGACCCAAGGGTTGCCGCAGAAGGGCGAGGTGCGCTTGCAGTCCTGGCTGAAACGCTGCCTGTCGTTGCTGCTGGCCTGTCGTGCAGGCAGGCAGCGCTTGAAGCCCCTGTTAAGGGCATCTGCCCTGCCGGGTGTGCTGCAGGCTGAACGCGGGGACACTGGCGGGCTCAGGCCATCCAGTGCTGCTGCAGGACGGCCTGCACGGAACGGGCATCCAAAAAGCACTGCATGAGACTCTTGTTTGCCGGAGAGTGTAGAGAAGGAAGAGAAGGTACGCTGTTCAGGCAGTGGGATGCACCTAGGAGCACCAGGACTGGCACATTTCAGGCAAGGATACTGGCCCAAAAGCTGAAGGGTTGGTGCACACACCATGCACGGCAGCTGCAGGGTGCTGGCTACCCATAAGTAAGAACTATAGTGTGTGTTTGTGTGATGCCTCACCCTTCACGCGCAGCTGCACACCGAGGATGTCTGAAGGCAGCATCCCTGACTTGTGATGACCAGAGGAGGGCCCAGAGTTGGCCACCAGCTGATGCCCTTGCCCCTGATCACCGTGGTGCCCCCATCTTGTGGCCTCTTGCATGTCCTGCGGCCGCGCTAAAGGCAGAGCCCTGTTGAAGACGTGCAGCGGAGGCAGCGGGGTGGAACAGCAGCGGGCCACGACAGCACACTCGCGTCAAGGCCACATACAAGCTTCCAGATGCAAGCTCAGGGCAGATGATAACCAAATGAAGGCTGCATGAGCTGCATGGGGGCCAACAACCACGACCAAGTCGTGCCTGTGTCATCCCACAGTAATGCTTGGGATGGCGCCGTGATGTCCTTCTCCGGACTTCATAGAACATATGATATGTCTACGTCAAGCTCAACGTGCCTGATGAGAATGCAAGCGTGCCCAGCACATACATCACAATGGAAATGCATCCAGCACAACGCACCCTGTTCTGAATGAAGGTCCACACATATATTTGCCTGTCAGTATACACTATAATGGCTCTCCAGACCTATAAATTCTCGAGCACCGAAATCATCAAGCATCAATAGTAGACACAACAAGCTGTCGCGCACACACAAAGGTTGATCAAGACCACAATGACGACGTTGTTGCAAGGCGTTGCACTCGAGGTACGGTCGCGGGGGCGCACAATGGTGAATCAAGGTTTAGGTCTCTGCCAGGGTCAACCACGCTGAGCGGGATATCTTGTGCCCTGGATATCATCAGAAGTGAGGTTAGGTATCACATGCAGTTCTGAATGTGTATCATTACACATGCATTGTCATGTGCCCTGCAGCCCAAGTTCAGCAGGTGACCACCAAGGCCCGATCCTGGCCCAGACCACACCCAGCCTGGCAGGGGCGTGAGGAATCGTCAGACAGGACATGCTGCCACTTGTGGGCCAAAAGAGGCACAAATTCTCCAACTCTATCATGATGCAACAGATCGAACTATGCAAGTTTGCGTTTGGGTACTGAGGCACTGACTGAAGTTGGCCTGCTGGGTCCTGATCGCCTTATCAGGCCTGGTCTGTACTCCTGGAATCCAAGTGCCAGAGTCTGAATGCAGGGGTGAGTGTGTTGATGGTCGTTACAGACGCAATCCTGTGCCAACCAAGCCAGATGAGGTCCTGATGGTAGGGTCTGAATCGAAACCAGAACCAGCGAGACACCATGCTGTGACAACAGCCACTTAGCCACGTTGCCACAACACAGCACAAGGCCATGGACAAACCTGTAAATCCCCAGTAGGTTACTATCACACAATAAGCACTCCAGGCCGACTGACTCCAAACAAGGCCGACTGACTCCAAACAAGGGAGGCATAGAAAGCCACCTAAATCAAGCTCTTGTGCTGCTGAGGCACTGGCTGACTGCGCCTGCCCCCAGACTGGCAGCTTGCTCACAGCACCTTGTCCAGCATGCCGCCGCGTCGAGTCCACACCCAAGCTGCCAAGCAGTGCACGTGCCTACGCGGGCTTGCTGTGGGAGACCCCCGTAATGGATGCAGTGATGACCAGGTCACCATCAGTGGGCAGACCCTTAGCGGCCCAGGCTGCATCATCCCACCCCCCGGCCATAGGGCCAACCTTGAGGAAATCAGGCCAGCCCTTTCCAGAGCCGTCTGCAATCATGCCTGTGGACTCCTTCACGTGACGCGACCCCTGCACGCCAAGTCTGTAGGAGAAGCTGGAATAGGTGCCACGCGGCACATCGCGCGGCACTACTTACAGCCCAACTGTAGCCGCCTGCTTCTCAGCATTCCAATGGAGCTGCGACAGCACCCTGAATGAGAGCCCTCCCAATGGTGCCGTGGTACTTAGGGACCACACATTGACAAATTTCACAGCAGCCCCCAACTTCTGCGCCTTGGACCTGAGTGTGTCGACGTCGACCCTCCATATCAGCTGCACGCTGCTGACTGGCCTGTGACGCCTCTCTGGCAGTGCCCAGCTGCTGGGGGCCCCTGGCAGCAGCCTCTCAAGGTCAGCAGCAGTGAGCTTGAAGGTGGGGTTGCATGTCACTGCATGTCCAGTCACTTGCGCGTCCTGCATGCCGCAAGCCTTGCTGAGCCTTGCTGCATCTGCTTCTCTGTCAAGCAACAAACCCAATGCTGCTGAACCATTTGCTGTCCTGAGGTCACCCTGTGAAGTACTTGTGTCTTGCTTCTGACATTCGAGACATTCCAGACAGGCATCATTTGTGACAGTACAACAGCTCCCTGCAGCCCAAGCCTTGTGCTGACTCAACTCCAGCAAAACACCCCTGTCATGACAGTGGTTGCAGTAATCAGGTATCCCTACACAGCACTCCTTGCACCGTCGACTGCAGCCAGGGGTGTGTTTATGTACTGATGGCACGTGTGTGAGTAGCCAATAGGATCTCCCGCCATCTCAGCTTCGTCCAGCTGCTCGCTGTCTGTGGTGCTCCACACCGCAGCAACCAGCAGGCCTGACGTGCCGCCCTGTGTTCGCGGCATTAAGACGATGCCGTAGCTGTGGTACGGCAGGTCTGATGCGGCTGCAATCTGGCGGGCCAGCTCAAAGGGCATGATCACATGCTGCAGGAGGGAACACCATCGGCGACACAGTGAGGCAGCAGCAGCAGCAGCAGCAGCAGCAGGCACACAGGGAGTAAGCAAGATGCCACATCGCACAGGGGATCCATTCGGGCTGGTGACACTGGGCAGTTTGGAGTGCACCGTCAGCTGGCTCCCAAACAACAACCATCAGCACAGATTGCATGCAGCCCCAAACGGTGACGCTGGTGAGAAAGTGGCGAGCATGCACACCGCCATGTGACCCTGCAGTCATGGGGGTGTCTGCTTCCTATGTGACACAGGCAGCAGTCTTGATGCATGCATGCTGCAAAAAAGGTCAACACTCGGTCCCTCAGCTGCTTGCTTGTACACAGGGACGGTCTTGCTGTGCATGCCTTACCCCAAGGTCACTCTCAGGGTGTGTGCTGGGAACATGTACCGCATACGCCCTGCACCAGTCCTTGGGCGGCCTGCCGAGGGGCGTGCCCCTGTACTCTGCTGCATTGTAGTACCCCTCCCCAAGGACGCGTGTGGGCGCAGCAGGGTCCTGGGAAACGTTGGCAGCAGCTGCTACCCGCCTGACCAGCCAGTTTTCGTGTGGGACGTCAGGGACCGTCCGCTTGGACTCCCAGTGAGCGATGTGGATGTGCATCTGTTTAGGGAAGGAGGAAAACAGCACGAAAACAGCAGCAATAGGTTTTTGGGTGACGCAGGCAGCAGCAGCAGCAGGCTTCTAGACCAGCTTGTGGAGCACTGTCCTTAGTGATCATCTCAAAGCAGACACCGTTTGTGGTGTGATCATATGATGCATTCTGGCGGTAGGCCACAACCATGTGCTGTGAGCAACCCTGTGATCATGCAGCAACCGGACATTGCCTGGTTGACCTCCCCTGCCTGGTGCGCACGCTGATGAGCCTCTAACAGAGTACTGGCAGACCGGCACATCACTGAACACAGACAGCGTACATTGATCCTGCAATCATGCAGGAGGCCACAACCATGCAGCAAGTTGTCTTGCAAGTGATACTTGCCTGGTGGACACCCCTCCTGTTCGGTGCATTGATCCACAGGCCCCAATCAGGCGTTCCACTGCTGTACTTGAAGCCCAGATGCTGCGACTCGTGCCATGCATTCGCCCAGATGTACTCCCCTGCTGCATCTGTACAGCCTGGCCTGCTGCTCTCGATGCCTGAGCATGCACGCCTTGGGAGCACCTGCGCAGCAGCAGACGCACAACATGCTGGTTTGCCTTGCAGGCATAGCCTGGTATGGGCGCCATAGACTGATTGCCACTATATACTGGGGTACTGCTTTCAGTGACTGAACGGCTGCAGGCACGCCGGGGCAGCATCTGCACGGCAGCGGTAGCAGTAATCCTTCTGGATTATTCTTTCTTGGCTGCTTCACCGTGCACACGTGGCACACGCCTGCCCTGACACCACTATGTTGTGGGCACTAGCAACCTTCTTGACTCTTAGTAGCAATGCATGGCTGGGACGCTCGCGGCATGCACGTAATCAACCAAGCACACACATGCCATGTACATGACTCACCAGCCAGTGGTTGACAAACAAGGCCCCTGTCGGCCCCCGCGCCCACACCAGCGCATACGGCGCCTGCTGCGCAGCCGGCCGCTGCTGCCCCGCCCTGTCCCAGCACATGTTGCAGGCCACGCAGCTGGTGTTGAAGGTGCGCTTGTCGGGGTGGAGGGCGTCCGTGATGCAGTTGAAGGTGATGATGAGGTACAGGGCGCAGCGCCTGCTGCAGCCAAAGTTGTCTGGGTGGCTGCAGTCTGACAGGAAGCGGGGCATGCAGTATGCCTCGGTCACACTGCAGTCGCAGGGGCAGGGGGTCAGGGGATGTGGCAGTCCGGGAACAGGGAGGTGGGAGGGAAGGTTGAGCAGCATGGCAAGGGACAACTCACATCTGAATCTTTATCTGGCTGTATTCTGGAGTAACTGACTTAGTTGTGCTTACGTGACTGTAAGTGACAAGTTGTTCTGACAGAGTGGCACTGCTGGCTGCTGCTGAGTGACTGAACAAAGCAAGGGCCAGCCAACTAGCAGTTGCTCACACTGCCGCAGTGTGGCAAGGCCCTTGTTGATCTGAGCACAGACAATAACAGATGTGTAATCTTGGTGATGGTTCACTCACACAGCATCGGGGTATCGAACTGTCGGGCAGGTGTCGTCACCAGTGCCTGGTGCAGGAGCTGCAGCGCACTGCGTGGCTGGGATGCCAACAGATGGGTCTGCTTGGCAGTGGGCCATGCGGGTCGCAAGGTCCATGCTGCACTGAGTCGCGCAGTCGCCCTTGGGGTAAGCTGGAAACCCTGCGGCAGGGTTTGCAGGATGGCCACTGCTTGCTGTGCCTGCTGTTCGCAGAAGAGTGCCTTTGGCTTGTCCAGCTGTACCCAACTGGAGAGACCCGTCATTCTTCAGTACGTTGATGTCTTCGTGACGGAACACGCCACGCAGAGGTTGCTGAATGTTGGCATGGGTGCTGCCTGCTGTGCTGATGAATCCAACAAGCAGGAACAGCACAGCGATGCTGACGCAGCACACAAGCCTGGTCATTTGCCTGGTGGGTGACAGCATCCGCTGTCTAGCTCAAAATGTTACATCATTTTGGCAGCACACTGTGGCAGTAGCCTCGCGTGGCAAACTGAGGGATACCGCTTGAGATCGCGCTCGATCTGCAATGTATCTGCCACTGTGCACTTGGAACAAGTTGTTCTGATACAACACAGTCAGACTACAACCCTTGCGCTTGTGGCATTATCTGACTTTACGAAATCCATGCTGGGGTCCTGCAGTGCTATGCCCGGCGGCAGGTTAAAACGCATGTCACTCCATCCCATGGGTGACTTTGCAAACTGGAGGGTTAGGTAGAGCATGGTACTCCAACAGAATCCACTGCTCTTTGTCTAGTACATGCTGACTTCTTGATGCAGTTGCATTTCCAAGGGGTGCTGTCACGCTGCTGTCATGTCACGCTGCTGTCATGTCACTGCGTGCTTGCGTGGTGCGCCAGGCTTGAAAGGACACGCATGAGGCACATGCAATTCAGCAAACTATGCCAAGGGAGGAAATTTACACTATGTTATCTTAAGACACGCGCACTGCTGTGACACTGCTTCTGGAGCAAACAACCAACGCCTGCAGCACATCTGCATCCAAGTCCCCACACCCTGCCCACTACAACTGCACACCTCCTCGCAGAGTGCAATGCACATGGTATCAACAATCAATGATTGTATCCAGAAATGCCCCTGAGTTGTCACGTGAGACCACACAACCTGATGAATGCACAGTACTGCACCGCTGATTCAGTCAGTTACCTGCTGGTCCATGCACCCTCCCTACTTCTGCCCACCCAACAACTGGTGTGAGCACACTGCCACACCAACATACAGTACCCGCGACTCTCGTAATGATCAAGCCTTGTTTTTCTCTCCATAACCAATGCCAGGACATGCTGGTGGCCACGGTCACCACTGCCTCTTCGTATGCAAAGTTTCCAACAACCCCAAACCTCAAAGTTCAACAGCGTGCTGCCGGGATGCCACAGTGTGATTCATGCTGAGGGGTGTGACGCATTCCTTGCCGACAGGCTGCAGCACTGCTGAGGCTCAGCGCAGGCTGCCACTCTGTTTGCACACCCACAGCATGCCATGGCACACCAAGTCTGCTGACCACCCTTCACTAAGTCAATCAGAACAAACACATCTGCACGCAGGTTGTGATTGCTTCAGCGGGGCTGAGGCAGATGTTGGGCAGGCCTTTGAAGCGTCTGACATCATCTGCCCACTTCCCACCACTGTCTTTGCAGAGTTGCTCGCATTTCCCGCATGTCTTGGCACTCTCCAACATACTTCGTTGCCGCCGCACATCCTTCATATTGATGTCAACCTGTTTGGTGACCTTGGGGGGGTTGACCTCTGGCACAAGTGGCACCTTGGGGATGGGGCGGGCCACAGTCTGTGTATTGATGCGAGGAACCTGCCCATATGACAAACACAGCAGCAGAAGCAGCAGCAGCAGCAGAAGCCACGCCAGCAGCAGCAGCAGCAGCAGCAGCAGCGGCAACACCAGCAGCAACTGTGGTCAGTGCTTGACAGTTCAACCCACCAGCAATGCATTGCAGGAGAACTCGGTCCTTTGCTGTCATGGCCATCCACAGACACCCAGGTTGCCGTCATGTTGGGCGCAGTTGCTAGCAGCGTGTTGACCATGCGGATACACCATCAGGCTCAAGCTGCGACAACCACTCAAAAACTTACAAGGTTAATGTGGCGGAGCTCTCTCCTGCTGGTTGAATGCTGCAGCTGCTCTGTTGACGGTATGTCCTTGCTGATGCCCTGGACAGTGGCAGCTGCTGCTGCGGCAAACATCAGAATCATCAAACCTGATGCTGACAATCGTCTTGTGCAGGCCATGGTTGTTGTGTCGGTCGACTGCTCTGCAAGGTGCTGCAGCTGATCAGCTGATGTAGCTCCTCCCCGATCTGTACGACTGCTCTGTACGGAAGCTGGGTGAAAACTGCACGAAAAATTTGTCGCAAGTGGTAGTGTGCACCCGGTGTGTCTTTCTGTAGCCGATGCAGCACTCGCACAAACCTTTGAAGCTGAAGCAGGCCTTCACTTTACAGCTGAAGCATACCCTTCAAAGCTTGCTTGATATGCCTATGTGCAGAACTTCTGGCTCAAGTGAACGGAGCAGCGCCCTAAATAGTCCTGCGGTGGGCATTATGCAAGTAGTAGGCTCATACGCAGGCCTGTCGAGGGTCGAAGGTCGCTGGAAGGTCGCCCCAGACGGTCACCGCAAAGGTCACCTGCTCGATGTCACGAGCTGCAAAACGCACCTGATTTCTCAGGTGATGGTGATGATGATCTGTTGATGCGTGTCTTACACCGCCTCATGGTGGCTCCGTCAGGTTCAGGACTCACTGCAGTCAACTAGCAGTGCTGCCCACCATGCAACTGCATGACCTATGTCATGGGCCTTGAGAGGTAGAGAAGGGTGTTGGGGCCTTGTGACTGCCTGTCCGTACCCATAGTACCATAGTCGGAGAACTGAGACTCAATGTTTGTCCCGTGGGAGCACTCTAAACATCTGGGGTGTTGGGGCTGAGTGACTCACTGTTTTGTACTTGGTGTGCGATGCAGCACAGGGTTCGACAAAGGGAGTGTTGAGTCCGCGTGTTGATTCTGAGAGTCTTGCCTGGAAAAACAGGATACTGTTGCTGTTACAGCCGTTGGTGAGCAATATACACACCCAAACAAGCAAAGGATCAAACAACCAGACTGCAACACCAGTGGCCGAAACATATATACCATGTACAAGGGGCACTTGCATTGCATGGCAAACACCACAAACACACTCAGACACACAACTCTGCATACCGACAAAAACCTCTGCAGCACTCAAGACTAAGCTAATCTACACTGCGCTAGACTACAGCTACCACTGAATGTCTCTCAGAGTACCAAGCAACACTCAACATGCAATGCACATGAGGGGCGGCAGCATTCTGCTCACGCAAGCAACACGGACACAACCGACACCAGACCCTGCTGCCGAGCACTGCTCTGGCAAGTCCATGCCAGGGCCAGGAACGTGACGCCTGCAGGCAGTACTACTCCTGTGACAGGAGCCCTGTACTGCCCAATGCAGTACATGCAAGCTGTCACATGCCCAACATATGCAGCAACCTCACAATCCACAAGAGGGTACGAACAGGCCAGGCAGCGGGACACAACTCTGCAGATAGCATGCGCCAAGAGAGAAGCACCAACCCAGCTCACAGTGCTGCAGGAACGGCTCGGTCAAGCACCGCTTGCAAGGCCTTGCGCAAGCAACTGCAGCAGCACTGCAGGAACACAAGCAACGCATGCATGTGCGCACAAAAGTGAGCCCTGAAGCTGTGCTGAGTTGTGCTGGACAGCGCGTTGTCTTGATAGCCCGTGGCCATCTGCAAGAGGGTCTGCAAGGATTCAGTACCCATCAGGCATGCGCCTTGAGGGCCACCCTTGGAGCACAAAAGAGAGGCAACATGATGTGCAAGCACATTCCCAGTTGTGATGCATTCGCCTGCAGGGGTGACACACACGTCTGCAGCGCATGAGTCATCCATGATGACTCATCACTCGTTGCCGCCGAGTCAACCCTCCCAACTTGACAGCCCGGAACAGCACGTTGGTCCTGTTGTCAGCATAACAGTATCCTGCCGCTGCTGACAGGTGACCGGGCGATCCAGAGACCCGGCACACATATGCCTTGAGAGCCTCAGCCCTCCACCCCAGACTCACACAAGCACACAGCACTCTGAGCTTCAGAAGTGACAACTGCAGACGTGCAGGAGACGCATGCAGTTGCTGGGCCCAGCAGCAACGCAGAAGCCTTGCCCAGAACCGAATGCAGCAGCCGAAGTCCGCTGCTGTTGATGTCAACCACCACCACACACAATGAATGGGGGTGGTCAAATGCCGAGGCCACTATAAAGTGGCCCCACAATGTCCTTGCGAAACAAAATGCCACCACTCGAATGGCACAGATAGCCCTATGTCAATTACTGCGTCAGCACAGATCATTGCATCTATGGCTGGGATGTGACTCAAGGCTGCTGCCCAAACACACAGAACAGACACCAGCCAGAGCAGCAGCTGCGGTCGCACCACCACTGCTGTCGGCGTGCCACCCAGGACACTGCTGGTAAGGTGTCCACACTGCAGGAGGCATACCCCAGGCACCCCAGCCCCAGCGATGGTGTCTAGCAAAACCCACAACCGGGGACGACCTGAAAAGGCAAAGCTACAACACCCCGCTCATAGTGTACACAACAACATAGTACATGCATATCCAAGGTTTTCACGTGCTGCTCCTGATATGGAGCTTGGGCCTGCATCATATACTGATGGCGATCAGCCTACCCCCCAAAAACCAGCAGCACCACACAGCACAGCACAGCACAGCACGCCCTGTGTGGAGCCTACATGCATGGGGCTGCAGCAGAAGCACAGCAGGTGCTGTGCGCAGCAGCCAGTCCATACGTGAAGGCATGTGCACATGCCGCAACACCAACAGCCAACACAGGCCAGCACAGTCAAAAGCCCCTACCCCTTTCACCAAACCACAGTCAGGCTGCAGAAGCAAGCCACCGGCGCACCTACTCGCAAGCAGCAGAGGTGCACACACTGCACCCACCGCACACCAACTTGCAGGCATGTGAGAATCAAATAGCGTCACCAAGTTGCGGCCGCAGGCGCACAGCTGCAGACGCATTCAAGGGTTTACTGGGGAGGCTGCGGCAGTAAAACCCTGGCTCGCACCCTCCAACAGAAGCGCCGGCTGCCAAAACTGGGGTCTGGGGACAAAACTGCTGTGCGCCATGCGCACACAAGGTGAAACAGAAACTGCTCTGGCCGTGATGATGATGGCCAGCAACATCAACTCGCACCCGTACTCTGCTGGAGCTCAACCTACCACTCAAGCTGGACTGCAGCATATCCCACCATCAGATATCAGCCAACAGCATGCACAAGAGTGGGGCATGCGTGCCGCCAAGCTCACAGTCTTGCAGCCAGGAGCAACCGACAGTCTGAAGTGCAACTGTGGGCGAGCAAACACAAGTGCTACTGTCAGCCTGGCTCTCTACAGAGCGCAGCTCACTGAAAAACAACCAACAGAACACGCACCAAAGAACCACTCGCAGCATTGATAGCGTACAGGCAAGGCACAGCACGCAACACACACACACACACACACACACCTCTGGAACAGCACGCAGGAAACACGTGGGGCAGCAAGCATACTACAGGCGTGCTGAGGGGACGCATGGTGCAGGGCATGCAGGCAGTACAGCCCTGTGAGGTCCCATGCAGGCAGTACAGTCCCTTTGCACCTGAGTGGGGACCGTATGCGGATTGTGAGGAGGCATGACGTCACTGCGACAACTCAAAAGACCTGGCAGCAAACACAGCCCCTCGCACTGCACACCACCACACCAGACACACGGCCTCTTGACACGCACGCCACCCCTTCCCTACTAAAGCACACCCCTCACCTACTAAAACCTGGCATCAAACTCACAACAGACCTTCCATCGAGGCCCCCTCATATACGCAACCGCTCCGCAAAGGCGCAGTAAACTCACGACATGCTGTCACACATGCTCAACTTCAGGACAATGCTATTGTGAGGATGGTGGCCAGCACCACCAGAGGAACCCACTTGGCAAGCCTTGGCTGGGCCTTGACAAAGCCAACCAGCCCACAGCCAAACAACCAAGCCACACGGCTGTTTGGCAGGCTGCGCTGCAGCTGCTGCAGCGGTGCTTCAACAAGTACCCACGAGGCGACCACTCACACGTACAGCAGACCCCCCACTCACTCAATCCCTGCTTGTGCTGATATGAGTCTCAGCCGCGCGGGTGCGCCATATTATAGCAATGGCGTATTGATCACTTCACCACAAGGAGACCAACCTTTCGGCGTGTACTGTGATGGTATGCAGGGACGCGGCAGGGCTCGCGGAAGTCTCGGGCGACACCTGGAGCCCCTCACCAAACCACATCCTCGTCTCCAACTGACAACTCCTCAACTTGATGCTCACATGCACGACACTCAGGTGGCCGCTGCAGCCACAACACACCACACGTCACACAGTGTGATCTCAGCACACACACAGACACAGACACCACACGATGCCTGATGCGCCAGCCTGCGTCTCGAAGCAGCGACAGACGCCACCCTTGCCTCAGCCCAACAGACCTCTTATACTACACAGGAGATTGAGTTGTGGGTGGGTGCTGCTGCTCAGCCAAGGTTCTGAGCAGTGGGTCAACCCCACAGGAGCTGCTCGAGCAACTCGAGCCAAGTGTTGGGACTGGCTGTAGGGAGCCATCACCAGCTTTTCTTTCAGGCATCTCCATGAACCTGCACCCTCACAGAGCGACCCCCAAACGCAACAACACCACCAAGGACACACGCATCAACAACACAGGCAACAACAGGAGCACCCCTACAAAGCAACGCAGCAGATGCTGCAGGTGCAACACAGCAGCAACACACGCATCACTGCTGGTCTGGTCACATCCCAGGAGGGGCGACAGAGGCACAGGGCAGGGTGTACATGTGTGTCCTGCCCTAAAACCCCAAGGCAGCGGAAACAGTGAGCCACTTCAGGAGAAGCGTCGAGGCCGTGCACCGAGCTTGGCACACAGGCAGGCACGCGATGCACCCATCAAACACAGACACACGTGTGGGGACTGCACCCTGAACACCCGCCCCTGGTGCCACACCACCAGACAGGCATGCACTACACCCTGTGATCCCACGACCACTGGTGTAGGCATGCGCAGGCGCCATCCAGGACACAGCTGCTGCCTGATTCAGACCATGGCAGCTGCCAGGATGTCATCGAGGTCATCTGCTGAGCCCAGGCTTGCCGTGAGGGCTGCCAGGCGCCTGTCTGCTGCAAGCATACGCGGGTCTGTGGGGTCGTCCACCCAATGGTCCAGCTCTGCAGGCCAGCCAACACACAAGGTACGGGCGTGATCAGGCAGCAGGCAGGGCACCGTATAGGTCAGTTGAGGGTGTGCAAGTGACTCGAAACCTGGGTGAGGTATACCAAGGCATCCAAAATGATGCTCGACTCTGCAGAAGGTACAGCATTCAGCACCGTCCCGCCAGTGATGTTGATCACTCTACAGGGGTCGTCAATCTCTCTACAGGTCAGACACGGGCGATGCACTGCGTAGGGATGAGCAGTCAGATGTGCAGACCCACCTGACGAGTGCTGCAGTGCTGCCATGACTGACTGCAGCGCCTGCCAGCGTGCGTACGCCTCGTTGCTGGAGCCAGATGGTGGTGGGGGCACAAAGATGCGGGGCTGTTGTGGCTGCTGGGCGCGCCACGCGTCCTGGTGCTCCTGGTGCTCTGACGCGTAGGAGGGCTGCTGCATGCTGGTGCCAAAGCGTGGCTTGTCTGTCCACAGCTGCATTACCTTAGGGTCAACCTGGTGGCTTGCGACTGGGTCGTAGATGCCGTCTGTGGTCGTGCCGATGTCAGCGTTGCTGCTGCTGCCGCCGGTGGCGTTCATCATGCTGTAGTAGCTGCGGGCGGCCACCGCTGACGAGGCGTCGCTGATGTCGTCGCTGCTGCTGGCGCTGCCGTTGGCGGGGGTTGATGCGTATGGGGTGCTGCGCCAGCTACCGGCCACGGGGCTGCGGGGGACTGCTGCCCTGCGTGCCTTAGACTTGGGTGCTGTCTTCTGCCAGGTATCCAGCACAAGCACTCCCCTCTGCCTGCCGTTGTTGCCCTGCACGAGTGATGCATCGTCACAGCAGCACAGCAGCAGGAGGCCAGCACGTCAGTTGGTGCACACAACACTCCACGCGGCAACAGAGGTCAGGTGTTGTGCAAGGCATGTACACACCACAAGCCCAGACAGCTGTCCACCAGCAGAGCTGTGGTGGGCGCAGCTGCGGTGGTTGTGGCAGTTCTGGCGGTTGGGAGCTGTCAGCTGTCCCGTACCTGTGCCACAGGCACCTCCATCTTGAGGTTGTCTCCTGGCTGCCAGCGGTCCACAGTGCCGTCCGCATTCAGCACCACATACTTGTACTCCA